>CAUYPK010068997.1:0-49930 GCA_963574355.1 Loris lydekkerianus
TCTAGGCCCTAATTCCTGCATGTGAGAGCATTTCCCAAACAAAAGTTACTTCCCCAAACAAAAACATTTAACAATCAAAAACTCATATTGAGGTCATCAACCACAGACCATAGCAGAAACGTAGTGTAAGTGAAGGACAGAGTGTAGACAGAGGGAAAAAAGAGAAAACAAAAGGCTCTCTGGTTGCAGCTTCTCCAGGGTGTCAGCCAGTCTCCATGAGTGGACCAGAATCCATTGGCTGTAAACCGTCAAGGCTGCTTCGCGACGACTCGTTCTCTTCTATCCGCTGGACCAGCTCCACCAACATCTCTGCCATCTTCGCGAGCTCCTTCGCCTTCTCCTCGGCCTTCTCGCACCTCTTGGTCGCCCTGCCCTCGACTCCATCGTTTGGGTTCTGAAGATGATTCAGTGCGCTCTCCTCCGAGGCCTCCACCTGGGTTTTTATCTGGATGAGCATATTGTCCATCTCCCACAACTTGCTCCTGTTCTGCATGTACACCCGCCCGTGCTCGCGAGTGAGAGAGGCGATGTCCTCTCTCATCTCGTTGATGACGGGCAGCAGAAACCGCTCGAAGTCTTCCTCAGGTTCCAGCACCTCCACTTCCTCTGGCTCGGCCAGCTGGACGATGTCCAGGGGCCTCATCTTTTCCTGCTGCTTCGGAACTGCGGTCGCGACGTCGGGAGCAGAGACGCGGCGAGCAAAATCCATTTATATATTTAAAACAGAGTCTCACTCTGTTACCCTGATCTATCACACCACAGCAACCTCAAACTCTTGGGCTCAAGTGATCCTCCTGTCTCAGCCTCCCAAGTAGCTGGGAATACAGGCACCCGCCACAACATGCAGCTAATTTTGCTACTTTTTGCTATATACAGGGTCTCACTCTTGCTTGGGCTAGTCTGGAACTACTGACCTCAAGCAATCCACCTGCCTCAGCCTCCCAGAGTGCTTGGATTACAGGTCTGAGTAACTGCACTTGGTCTGAATTTTTACTATTTATGTATTTATGTATTTTTGTGAAGACAGAGTCTCACTTTACTGCCCTCAGTAGAGTGCCATGACATCACACAGCTCACAGCAACCTCCAACCCCTGGGCTTAGGTAATTCTCTTGCCTCAGCCTCCCGAGCAGCTGGGACCACAGGCACCGGCCACAATGCCCAGCTATTTTTTGTTGCAGTTTGTCTCGGGTCGGGTTTGAACCCACTACCCTCGGTATATGGAGCTGGCGCCCTACTCACTGAGCCACAGGCACAGCCCTAATTTTTACTTTTTTAAAAGGTAGTAATTTATGGCCTGACACAATGCTCATGCCTCTAATCTTAGCACTATGAGAGGCTGAGGCTTAAGGTTAGGAGTTCAAGACCAGTCTGAGCAAGAGCAAGACTCCACCTCTACTAAAAATAGAAAAATAAGCCAGGCATCTTTGGCAGCTGTCATCCCAACTACTGACAGGTGAGGCAGGAGGATGTCTTGAACTCAGGAATTTGAAGTTTCTGTGAGCTAGGTGACACCACAGCACTCTAGCATGGGTAACAGAATGAGACTGTCTCAAAAAAACAAAAACCAAACAAACAAAATGGGATTTTTAAGACTGAATATGAGAAAATAATATAAAATAACCTCATTGGTAATTGTTGATTTTGATTACATGTTGAAATGAAAATATTTTTTGACATATCAAGTTAATAAAATGTTATTAAAATCAATTCCACCAGTTTCTGTTTATGGAATGGTTGATACATAGTATTTGTTCATATTTATGGGATATGTGTGATATTTTGTTACTCAAATATATTGTATTATTGTGATATATGTACAAATTTGTACATTGTGATATATGTATAGAATGTGTAATGATCAAGTCAGGGTATTCATCACTTAGATCAGTGGTTCTCAACTTTCCTAATGCTACAGCCTTTTAATACAGTTCCTGTGGGTCTCAACCCACAGGTTGAGAACTGCTCATATTTAACAGTATGTATGGGGCCAGGCAAGGTAGCTCACGCCTGTAATCCCAGCACTTGGGAGGGTGGGTGGATTGCCTGAGGTCACAGGTTCGAGACCAGCCAGAGCCAGACCAAGACCTTGTCTCTAAAAAAAAATAGGGCATTGTGGTAGTTGCCTGTAGTCCCAGCTACTTGGGAGGCTGAGGCAAGAGAATTGTTTAAGCCCAGGAGTTTGAGGTTGCTGTGAGCTATGACACCACAGCACTCTACCAAGGGCAACAAGTGAAACTATGTCTCAAAAAAAAAAAAAAAAAAAAAAAAAAAAGAGTATGTATGATTTCTATACTTTTTACCTTTTTAATGTAATAGAAAATTTAAAATTACTTCTATAGTTCTTATTATGTCTCTAATGGATGGCTCTGCTCTAGATCCTATGGTGGTTGCTTTAAAACTCAATGAAATAGGGTGGTGCCTGTGGCTCAGTGGGTAGGACACCGGTCCCACATACTGAGGGTGGTGGGTTTCAACCTGGCCCTGGCCAAACTGCAACAAAAAAATAGCTAGGTGCTCTGGCAGGTGCCTGTAGTCCCAGCTACTCCGGAAGCTGAGGCAAGAGAATTGCCTAAGCCCAGGAATTGGAGGTTGCTGTTACCTCACTCTACCAAGGGCGATATAGTGAGACTCTTGTCTCTTAAAAAACAAACAAACAAACAAAAAAACCCACCTCTCTGAAACAAGGAAATAAGACAGACAAGCATTTTCCTAATACATATTATATTTACATATATATGTATATATGTAATTTTACACCAAAAGAATAAACAAATAGAAATCAGATTCCATGGGGCACTCTTTTCTTTCAGGTCTTTGTCCAGACATCTTATCAGGAGGGAGTCTTTCCTAGACCACTGTATCTGAAACCATAACCTCAGCCCTCCTTTCTCTGTTTTGAGAGGAGGAACATTCTTTTATAACAGCTTTATTGAGATACAGTTCACATACCAGACAATTCATCGGTGTAAATTGTGTGATTCAGTGGATTCTGGTATATTCAGAATTGTGCAAACATCATCCCCAAGTAGAAAGCTACCGACTTTCACTCGCCATCCCTCTCCCCAATCCCTTGGCAAATGCTAATCCACTTTCTTCTTGATAGATTTGTCTATTCTGGACATTTGATATAAATGTAATCACAAATATGTGGTCTTTTGTGCCTGCTTCTTTCACCGAAAGTGGTATTTTCAAGATTCATCCACATGTAACATGTGTCAGTGCCTCATTTGTTTTTTTATTGTGAAATAATATCCCATTGTATGTATGGGCCACTGTGCATTCATTAGCTGATGAACTTTTAGATTGTTAGCACTTTTTGACTTTTATGAATAATATTGTTGTGAACAGGGGTGTGCAAGTTTTTATGTGGATGTGTTTTTCTTGGGTAGATACGTAGAAGTGTTAATGCTGTGTCATATGCCAATTCTATGTTTAACTTTTGGAAGAACTGCCAGACTTTTTCTAAAGTGGCCACATTATTTTACAACCTTACCGACAGTGTAAAAGGATTCCCATTTCTCCACATTCTTGTCAACACTTTTCTTTTTTTCGTCTGTTCTGGTGTGTTTTGTTTTGAATCGCAGCCATACTAGTTGGCTATCTCATTGTGGTTTTGCTTTGCATCTCTTGAATGACTAATGACGTTGAGCATCTTTACTTGAGGGTATTGGTTATTTCTTTAGAGATATTCTGTATTCAACGCCTTTGCCCATTACATGTTTTGTCTCCTGCTGGGACCTCCGGGAGTACTCAGTAGGAGCGCAATATATGTTTGTTGAATGAATGAATGTCTCGGCCGTCGGGTTTCTATGTCCGGTATATGCCCCTTGTGTTGGGTCCCATCTGTGCTCATTACGTGCGGTGTCACTGTCTCGTTGGGGTATGTAACTGGCTAAGGTCTCCCTAGTCGCGCGCCCGCCCTTGGGTGCAGATGCCGTGACTGTCCCCCAGTAAGAACCACGCCCCCCCCCCAACAAGCCCTTTCCGCATATTCCAAGCAGCCTCAGTCCTCTTCTGGCCGTGGTTGCCCTTGGCAACGCGTGGCGCCACGCTTCCTGTATTGATTCGAATAACCGGAGACGTCACGTCCTCCCGAGGTGCCCGCGCGAAGTGGGCGTGGCCTGGTAGGGAGTTCTGGGGCGGTGGGGCGTGGCCGCGGCACGCAGCGCCTAGGCGTGTGGGCGTGGCCCAGCGGGCGCGGGGCCGCGCGCGTGGCCGCCTAGGCGCGCGCGGCGGAGGGAGGGAGCCGGGAGGCCGCGGAGCAGCCACCGCCGCCATATTAGGGACCGCGGAGCCCGGGATCCCGTCTGCGGTGGCCGCGGCTGGGCTTGGGGGAGCTGCAGGGACCGGAGGCGGGCGCAGCGCAGTGCCGGGAGAGGCGGGGCCGGCGCAAGCTAGCGGGCGACCGGAGCGAACCAGGTGAGGCCGCCGGGGCCGGGGACCCGCCCCCTGGGCCCGAGGCTGCAGGTTAGACAGCAGATCACCCAAACCGAGCAAGCGAGCCGGGCTGCAGCCCCTCTCAGCTTAGGCCTCTCCAGGACAATCTACTTCCTCTGAATGCCGCCCCCCAGGCCGAGCAGGTCCGAGTGACCTCAGCTTGCCCAACCACTGTGTTAATATTCAAGTCTGAGTGTCCCCCCACATCAGGCCCTGTCGTGACTCCCCCAGCCAGAGCCACCTGCATACCGAGACTTTCCTCTGTAATTAATGTCCACTATTTTTTTAAAACAGCAAGGTGAACACTACACTCCCCCAAACCAGGGATCCCCCCAACCGGCCCAGCCCTTGATCTCTGAGTTATTTCTCTCTGGCTTGCCATCCCGGGGGTCGTCCAAATTCGGGCCCTCCCCATATTTAAAAAGGCCGCAATAGTTGAACCTGTTGTGACTCACTTGCCCAGGTTCCAACCAGCCCTTCGCCCCAATAAAGTGCAATCTGAGCCCTGGAAACCCGGAAACGACTAGACTACACTCTGAGGTTGGGACCTTGTCTGAGATCACCATGGTATGCATCATGCCAGGGCTGTGGTTTGAATACATACATGTCCCCATACCACTTGAAGCCTCTGCCATCTCTTCCCCCACCCCCCAGCACATACTATGTCAGTCCTGATCTACCCCCAAATTCAACTCTCCCATTTCAGCAGTGACCCCACCAAAACCTGAGACAGCCTGTCTGTGCCCAACCCCTCTTTTCCATCTTAACCTCCAGCCTGTGTATTTCCCCAAACATAAGCTCAGCCACCTGGGATCCTGAAAAATGTGGGTCGTTTTCCCCTATTAAAACCCATGATCCCCCCCTCCCATCTTCCAGACCTGTCCCCACCCAAAACCTGAGACCCAGCTCTGTGCAAATGTTTGTTCACTCTAACCCTATTTGATTTTTTTTCTGTATTCTATACCCCAAACTCATTCCCTGGCTCAGGGCTCCTCTGGCTGGGAAGCAGAGCCCTTCACCCTCCTTAGACCAGTGAGCAATGACCTCATGACTCTGCATGGTGAGGCTCCTCTGCCCCCCCCCCCCCCAACTTCTTATCGTACTTAGAATGAGGGTGATTTAGCTAAAGAAAAACCTTCCACCCAAAACACACAGGCTACCCCTTGGGATGGGGATAGTGGAGGGACTTTGAAGTAGAAGAGGTTGTGTGCTGGTCTCTCTTGGGGTGGGGGGCTGGATTTGCATGCCATGAAAGCAGATGACACCCCCTGGGGATGGTCCCCAGAATGGATGTATCTGAGGCAATTTGTTGTGCAGAAGTTCTCATGGCCATTGTGGTCTTCTGTGTTTAGGGGCCTGTCCGATTTGGCAATACTGGGCTGTCATTTCCTTTGAATCCCAGAGTAGAAGCAGGTGTCCTGGCCGCTACTGTCTGGTGCCTTTCAGTTAGCTAGCGACAAGCTCAGCACCATTGCAGAGGGTTTTGTTAAAGGCGCAGACTCTTTACCCCTTCAAAGAGTAGGGCTCTGTCTTTGGGAGACTCTTGCTCAGATTACAGAGTGTTGCTTTGCTAGGGTGAGGATATCTTAGCAATGTCCTGCTGACCTGTTTGCTCTGATCACTAGTTCCAAGTAAAATTTCAGAATCAGTGCCGTGGCTGGGAGTGGTGGTTTGAGGGCTGGAGGAGTACCTAGAAGTGAACAGAAAAGGCTGACAGGTCTTCAGAGGTGGATCTGTATTGGTTATCAGACCGTTTCTTCTATTGCAGCAAGAAATCCCTTGCCCTTAGTGTTTCTGGCTGGGTGGGTTTTTTTATACAGAGGATTTATGGATCCAGAATGGGGTTGGTTCTGGGGACCTTTTGCACACTGTCACTTAAAAGGATGAGGATCTAAGCTGGGGTCCTTAAACTACGGCCAATGGGCCACATGCAGTGGTGTGATTGTATTTGTTCCCATTTTGTTTTTTTACTTCAAAATAAGATATATTGCAGTGTGCATAGGAATTTGTTCATAGTTGTTTTTTTTTTTTTTTTAAACTATAGTCTGGCCCTCCAATGGTCTGAGGAACAGTGAACTGGTTCCCTGTTTAAAAAGTTTGAGGACCCCTGAAAGTCTTGTTTGTAGGGCCAATCCCGAAGACTCCTAGCTGAGGACTTGGTCTTCTAGGAACTGTCCAAATCATAGCACCTTATAATTCCTTTCTCTAGGAGCAGAGTCCTCACCAGACCAGTTTCAGACCAGTTTTGTCCCTAGGAGACACTCAGTAGTGTTTGGGCCAGGGATTCTGCTCAGTGCCCCACAGTGCCCAGGACAAAAGGGGGGTACCTGGTCTACTATTCAGACTGAGCCCTCTAAGGATGACTATATCTGCCTGGTCTCCACTCGGTCCTGAGCACTACACAGTGCCTTGGTTAGGCTGGAGCTCCTAGTGCTGCTGAGAGTAGGCAGATGAGTGGACTGAGGATGCTCCCTCTAATCATCAGTGACCTCCTTGTCATCTCCACCTGTCTCTTCCTTACCCATGCCTCACTGTCATTCCTGCAGAGCCCTCACTGTGCTTGTGTGTGTGCCTGCGTGTGTACATATGGGGGCACTGCAGGGCAGCAGGGTACCCCGAGCTGCCTGCTGGACATCTGTGTGTCCAGCACATACTGTGGCTACTGGGCTCAGCACAGAGCCTTGATGGGGCATCAGAATTCTTGTCCAGGGACATTCATGTCCTTAGCAGCCATCCGTCTCTGTGTGCTTTGGCAAGTAACTGCTTTCCTCTGCCTCGGTTTCTCACTTGTGAACAGTAAGAGACATGGATTGCTTCCTGCCTAGACCTGCTTTGTTAGTCATTTGAGTATCATGCATCATCTGTAGTGCCCACTCTGCCCTTGAGAAAAGTAGAGCCCATTGTTTCAGTTTTCCCTTCAGTCTGGTTATTCCTTAAGTCTCCTTCATTGAACCTTCTTTTTTAATTTTATTTTAAAAACTTATTTAAAAATTCCGGGTATAGGGTGGTGCCTGTGTTTCAAAGGGGTAGGACGCCAGCCCCATATACCAGAGGTGGCAGGTTCATACCCAGCCCCCGGCCAAAAAAAAAAAAAAAAAAAAAAAACTGCAAAAAAATATTCCAGGTATAATTCTCATATTATGAAGTTTATACAGGTATAATTCTCATACCACATAATTCATCCAAAGTGTATAATTCATTGTTTTGTATTTATTCACAGACTTGTTCAACCATCACCTCTAATTCTACACATTCTAATCATCCCCAAAGAAACTCCACTCCTCATCAGCAGTTACCCCATCCCCTGCCCCAGCCACTGACACCCACAAATCCACTTTCTGTCTCTGGACCTGGCTGTTCTGGATGTTTCATGTAAATGGAGTCTCACACTGTGTGTCCTTCTAGGACTGCTTCTCTCACTGAGCACAATGTCCTCAAGTGTCAGAGCCTCCTTCCTTTTCATAGTTGCATGATATTCCTCTGTGTGGATGGACCACATTGTGTGTGTCTCCTCACCTGTTCATGAACACTTGTGTTATTTCCTGTCTTTGCCTGTTGCAAGTAGAGATGCCAGGAATATTCAGGTGCTGGTTGTTGTGCTACTAGGAACTGTGGGGTACTAGTGGTTGTGTGGGGGCCAGTTGCTGCTGGGGACCCTTTTTCTTCCTCTGTGACTTGGGCACCAGCACCCCCTCTTTGCACCACACCCGTTGCAGCCTGGCCTTCAGCTTTATTGATTCTTATTTGCTACTGGTGACTAGAGCTTGCTCCTGAACACAAGGCCCCTGTGGCCAGCAGCCAGTTGCTTGTTTCTCCTGGGTGTTCCCAGGTACCTCAGGTTGAGTGTGTCCCAAGGTGGTCACTCTATCCTCAACCTGGCCCCTCCCCTAGGACTCATCCCCTACCTGCCCCAGGCCCATATTTGGGTACAAAGTCTCATTCACCTGCCTTTGTCTCACTCTGGGTCCTTGTCTCTCTGTTCCTACCACATCTTAGAACCTAGATGGGGCAGTCATTGTCCTTCAGTTCCTTCAGTCCCTGCCACCTTTCCTGGCCTCCATACCTCACCACAGTGAGTCATGTATATGCTGCCCACCCTGGGGCCTGGCTTAGGACACTTGCTCTCTGATCTTTCTCCCTCTCCTATCCCAGTATGTCCCTTCCACCCCAGCCTTCCACACGACTGTGTGGTTCTGGAAAGTGGCAAGCTGTTCCAGATTCCTGGGCCTTTCTACATTTGCTTCCTTCCGTCAAGAATCTTTCCCTCCCCCAGATCAGATTTGGCCCAGGAACTGCTGTGTTGCGACCCTTTAGTGAGGTTGTCACCACCTGGCTCAAAGGCTGCTGGTGGGTGGATGGAAGATGGCAGGGATAGAAGGAAGATGGATGCTGGTAGGGAGGAGTCTGTCTGCTCTTGCTGTAGGGCCAAGGAGTGACAATGATGGGTGCTGGTCTGTTTGGCACCCAGGAAGCAACTGTTCCCTCCAGGATTCCCCTAAACCAGGCATTCACCACCTGGGTTGACTCTGTCTCTTTGTGGACACAGGGCAATATCTAAGGACATTCATGCTTGTCATGACTGGGCAGGGCGTGCTCCTGGCATGGAGTGGGTAGCTGCTTAGCACCCTGCAGTGCCCAGGACAGCCCTACTCCAGAAAGCAATTGGGCCTAAGTGTCCACAGTGCCAAGTTTGAGAAGTGCTACCTGAAACACACTGCGTGAGGTGTCTCCTTCTGCCACCCTACCTTGGGCCACAGTAGGGACTGCAGTGAGACAGGGGAAGCACTTTCTTTTTTTTTGTTTTTTTTTTGTTTTTTTGAGACAGAGTCTCAAGCTGTCACCCTGAGTAGAGTGACATGGCATCACAGCTCACAACAACCTCAAACTCTTGGGCTTAAGCGATTCTCTTACCTCAGCCTCCCAAGAAGATGGGACCAGGCTCCTGCCGCAACCCAGCTGTTTTTTGGTTGTAGTTGTCATTGTTATTTGGTGGCCCGGCCTGGATTCAAACCTGCTAGCTCTGGTGTATTTGGCTGGCACCCTAGCTGCTTGAGGTACAGATGCTGAGCCGGGGGAAGCACTTTCTAATCCTCAGAGATGCCAGAGTGGGGACTGGCTGCCCCAAGAGGGGTGAGCCTGCATCCTGCAGGCCGGCTTAAGAGTCACAGAATTGAGGGCTTCAGGGACCTATTAGGACTCAGTCCGATTCACTTACAGTCCTATCCAGCCTGAAAGTCTACACTGCTTGATGTGCGCGTTTCCCTTCTTCCTGTACATGGACCTTTGTTCTTTTGGGTTGCTGCAGACCCAAGCATCATTTTGAGCTGAACCTTTTAGGCAGTCCAATAGGGTTGTGTGTGCATGGCTGTGCCAGGAGGCCAGAGAGGAGGAATGTCAGGTCTCCCCTTCAGGCATTGCTAGGTGTTGTGGAGCAGCACTGGCTGAGGGACCACAGAGGAGAGATTCTCGTCCATGTCCAGACTGTGCGCCCTGTGGGCACAGTGGTTCTAGCTCTGCTTAGCAGCACCTGGGTCAGTGCCTGGAACTCCCCCAAGTAGGCTGGTTAGGGAGGAGGCATCCCATGAACGAATGAACCAATGAAAACTCACTGGGAGTGACCTGGGCCCAGGTGCCAGGCCTCCTTAGAAGTGACTCACATGGGCACCCTGGGAGGGTGAGTATTCCCCCAATACTTGGATGAGCACAGCTATCTTTGGCCTTGGCTACTCCAGGCCATGCCTGTGCTGTCTCCAGAAGTTGAGCAGCCAGCTCAGCTTGTTCTTTGCAGAGTAAGAGGCCATACCCCTTCACAGGTCTTCCTCTGTGTCTCACCTGTCACAAGACTGGGCCAGCCCCAGTCCATAGTAGACTTCTCCATTGGCCCAGACTGCTGGAAAGACTACACCCCATTTCCTCCAAGGCCCTTGACTGGGGACATCCTGTCCCCCTCTAGGGGGAGTCTGTTCTCATGGACAGGAGGAGATGGGTGGTGTGGTCTATGGCCAGGAAGTGCCCACACACCCCACATGTGCTGCACAACTAAAGCAGCAGGAACTAGGTCTAGGGACTGAGCCCATATGACCAGCCTTGACTTACCAAGCACCTCCTCTGGGCCAGGGTTGCTGCTGGCTGCCTCACAAACCTCCTTCTTGATTTCACAGCCACCTAGGTAGGTGGTGTTATCCCCACTTGACAGGTGAAGAGACTGAGGTCCCAAGAGGTGAAGCAACCCTGGCCCTTCCAAAGTCCACCCACTTGCCAGTTCACTGGCAAGTGAACCCCGCTAATATCTTTGTGAGTTATTTTGTTTTGTTTTGTTTTGTTTTGAGATAGAATCTCACTATGTTGCCCTTGGTAGAGTGCTGTGGCATCACAGCTCACAGCAGCCTCAAACTCTTGGGCTCAAGTGATTCTCTTGCCTCAGTGTCCCAAGTAGCTGGGACTACAGACGGCCTTCACAACACCCAGCTATTTTTTTGTTGCAGTTGTCATTGTTGGTTAGCTGGTCCAGGCCAGGTTTGAACCTGCCAACTTCAGTGTATGTGGCTGGCGCTGTAACCACTGTGCTACGGGTGCTGAGCTTGTGAGATATTTTGGT
This sequence comes from Loris lydekkerianus, assembly GCA_963574355.1. Lineage (NCBI taxonomy): Eukaryota > Metazoa > Chordata > Mammalia > Primates > Lorisidae > Loris > Loris lydekkerianus. The sequence goes on from CAUYPK010068997.1 coordinate 11,038, forward strand.
TTGCTGTTGTGAGAGGGGACGGTTCCAAGATCATCTGGAACATGACTTGGGCTGAGGGCTTCATGTAGCAGGAGGCAGAGTCCTGGTGCAGGGCTGGCACTCTGGAGAGAATGTTCTGTGCTGTTTGCACAGCCACTATTCTTAAGACATTGTGAACCCAAGGGGACTCAAGTGCAGCCCCAGAGAGCTCATCTAGATTTATCTTCTGAGAGGGTGGCTGAGAGGACAAATTAGTGGGGACAAGGTGATGCTGAGAAAGCTGTGTTTCATGAAGGGCACTCCAGGGTACAAGAAACTTTTACATCCAAAGAGCAGAGAAGTGGCCATCTCTCCGTTTTTTCTGTAGGGTCTGCATAGAGGATGGCTGAGAATAGACCATAGGCTCCAGGGCCACCCACATGTCCCTGGCCTTTCCTGGAGGAAGTGGGTTCCTACCTGGACATGTCCTTGGGCTCCTGGCTGTCCTAGTCCCTATGCCTGAGAACCCTCAGGAGCTAAGGATGCTTTGCACTGGAGGATTCTGGCACCTTTGGAGGGTTGTGCCTGCAGCTCCACTCCAGCCTTTTGTCATTGTGACGCAGTGACCCTTAATTGTAGGCTTTCTGCTAGAATAAACTGAGAGGCTTCCAGCAGTGGGTAGCCCTGAGCTCTGACTGCTGAGTCTAGACCTCCTACTCCTAGGCCCTTAGTAACTGTAGGGCAAGATCAGGGAGTAGGCATAGGAGCCAGACCACCTGATCTCGTGTCCCAGCCCTGCCCTTGCTAGCCACATAGTTACCTTAGGCCATGGCTGCTGCCCCAGTCTCTGAAATAGGATGCCCCTTGCCCACAGGGCTGTCTGAGGACAGAAGTAGAGCACACATAGTGTAGCCCTTGGTGGTTTGTCTCTTTCCTTGTACCCATCTGTGGTCCAGTGCTCTGGCCAGTGCACCTTTCTCCTTTATCTGCTCCATGTCCTCATGAGTGCCTGTGAGTGTTGGCAGCAAGGCTATCACTTCTGGAGATGGGAGTTACCTTTGTGGAGGTACAGGGGGCAGTCCTGTCTCTGAGGTCACTGGGCAGTACCTGGGGACATCTGTGGTTGTATTCCTGGTGTGGAGCAGGTTGGGGCTAGGGGTGCTGCTCAGTACCCTGCAATGCCTAAGATAGTCTCACCCCAGAGAATGATCCAGACAACTGTTCATAGGCCTGTGGGGGCACCCCAGTATATATCATCTTATAGGTAGGCATATCCAGACCTGAACTCAAAAAGTGAATCACAGAAGATCTACTATTGGGATATTTTGTTCCTTTTGTTCACTGAACAGCTTGGAAGAATATAAAAGCTATAAGGACCAGTTTTTCAAGCTAAGCCAGACCTTGAAGGAGTCAGAGCTTCTGGAACCAGAGGGCTCTGTGCCTGGGGGAGGTTCCGTGACTGGTGAGAACTCCGGGCTATGTACCCATAGCTGCACCCAAGCCCTGTTTACACATCAGACCCCCCTTCCTTTTCCCAGCCACACTTGGAAGCCTCTAAGACAAGCTGTGTGCTGACACACTGTGTCACCTATCCCACACAGTGTCCTCATCTAGCTTTGTTTCCTCTTTCGTAAGGTGGAGTTGGGGTCCTTCCTGCCCCCACTACACACAATGGGGGGTTGGCTGACTCTAGGCCCAGTCCACGTGCTCTCCAAGTTTCATGTATTAAATTCACTTCCCTGGGCTCAGCGCCTGTAGCTCAGTGAGAAGGGCACCGGCCACATACACCAAAGCTGGTGGGTTTGTGCCTAGGCTGGGCCTGCTAAACAACAATGACAACTGCAACCAAAAAAATAGCTGGGCGTTGTGGCAGGTGCCTATAGTCCCAGCTACTTGGGAGGCTAAGGCAAGAGAATCGCTTGAGCCCAAGGAGGTTGCTGTGAGCTGTGACATCACAGCACTCTACCAAGGACGACATAGTGAGACCCTGTCTCAAAAATAAACAAATAAATAAAATCACTTCCCTGGCCTGGCCTGGCCTGGCCTTGCTCTAGAGCAGGGTCTACCCTGTGGCCCTTTGGACATTGGAGCCAGATGGTTCTCAGGGGTGGGGCTGTCCTGGGCACTGCAAGGTGCTGAGCAGCATTCCTGGCCTGCACCCACTCCATGCCAGAAGCTCCTACCGAATGTCCCCTGGGGGCAGAAGCATCCCAATTAAAGGATTCTACTGACCCCTGAGAGACTGTATCCCAGGATCACCTGCTCTGCTGAGGTCCTAAGGAGGCTGCACACATTTGAATCCACACCCTGAGTGGGGAGGGAGAGAGAAGGGGAGTCCCAGGAGATGGAGGTCACCTGGTCTGTACTGTCTGCCACGTTGGGAACTCATTCTGGTGGCCAATGTGAGCAGGGCATAAACTAAGTTTTGTTTTATCCCAAGGTCTCCCTCCATGCAGGGCCTTGTCACTGTTCTGCCAGGAGCAGATTGAGGCTTGAAATTGAAGGCTTGTCCCAGGCAATAGCACATTGGACCGCCTGGCTCTTTATTTGGGGGACCACAGAGTGAAGGATGGATCTCTGTGAGCTGGCTCAGTGGGTTTGTGAGACCCCCAGGGAGCCTCTGGGGTTGGGTAGGGGAAGCCCGGCAGTCAAGGGCCCTGGTGTACCACTCGTAGCCATGGAGACCAGCCTGCAGAGTCCAACCCCCCAGGCAGAGTCATAGCTGTCCCCAACATGGCCACCTGGCTGGAGCTCCTCACTAGTTGTGGAGCAGGACAGTCACTGGGCCACTTCAATGCAAGGCTCCTTGTTGAAGTCTTTCCACACACGTGTCTATGCTCAATAGCCGCTCATTGCCAGTAATAAAAGGTGCTGATTTATCTCCATGTAACACTTCAGGGTGCAAGTGTACAGCAAAGGGGCAAGAATGTGGTGGCCCTTGGTCTGGCCATGCTGAGCCTGCCCGGCCTGTCTCTATTCTTGGGCTTACTGTGACCAGTATGTTTGTGTACATGACAAAGTATGCAAGAAATAGAGTGATCTGTTGGGAGAAATACCGCTTTATCCTTTTTATCCTTTCTTTTTTTTTTTTTTTATGAGACAGAGCCTCAAGCTGTCACACTGGGTAGAGTGCTGTGGCATCACAGTTCACAGCAACCTCCAACTCCTGGGCTTAAGAGATTCTCTTGCCTCAGCCTCCCAAGTAGGTGGGACTACAGGTGTCCGCCACAATGCCCAGCTATTTTTTGGTTTGTAGTTGTCATTATTTGGCAGGCCCAGGCTGGATTTGAGCCTGCCAGCTCTGGTGTATGTGGCTGGTGCCTTAGCCACTTGAGCTACAGTGTGAACCCTTTTTTTAAAAAAAAAAAAAGAGTCGGGCGGTGACCATCGCTCAGTGGGTAGGGTGCTGGCCCCATAGACCGAGGGTGGCAGGTTCAAACCGGCCCGGGCCATACTGCAACAACAACAAGAAAAATACCAAGGGCGATAAAATGAGACTCTGTCTCTAAGAAAAAAAGAAATAAGAGACAGAGTCACATTCTGTCACCCTGGGTAGACTGCCATGGCGTCACAGCTAATAGCAACCTCAAACTCTTGGAATCAAGTGAACCTCTTGTCTCAGCCTCCCAAGTAGCTGGGAATACAGGTGCCTGCCACACACCTGTCTATTTTTTGTTGTTGTTGTCATTGTTTAGCAGGCCTGGGTTCAAACCTGCCATCCTTGGTGTATGTGGCCAGTGCCCTAACCCCTGAGCTACGGGTGCCAAGCCACTCCTGGCTATTTTTGGAGATGGGGTCTCACTCTTGCTCAGGCTGATCTCTAACTCCTGAACTCATGAAATCCATCCAGCTTGGCCTTCCAGAGTGCTAGGGTTATAGACATGAGCCACCAAACCTGGCTAAGAAGTATAGCTTCTTTCCTCCCTCGCCCCCTCCCCGCAACCAATGACTGGCTGCTGCTCTTACCTTCCAGAAGCAACGTGCTTGGCACAGTGTCTCTAGGTCCCTCTATTTTGCCAGTGAAGTAAATACCTCTTTGCACAAATGTGCCTGGAGTTTCTAAGGATAAATTCTTAGAAATAGTGCATCAAAGAGAATGTGTGTGGTTTTTTTTAAATTGTGGAAGCAATCGCCAAATCTCCTTCCTCCAAAGCTGAAGCAGTTCAGCTACTGCCAACAATACATGTGCATGGCTGTCTTCTTGTGCTTCAGCCAGCGAGACCAGTCTCCTTCCCAGGCTGTAGATTCTGCAACTGACAGGCAGGAGAGTGGTATTTTTGGCTTGGTTTGTAGCTCCTGACTGTGAGGGAAAGGGAACGTTCTTTTCTGAGAATGGTTAGCTCACATCCTTTGCCAGTTTGGGCTCTCCTATGGGTGGCAAATATTTCTCCCAGTTTTGTCGTCTTTTTTCTTTTTTTAACATGTTGGTGGTGTGTTGTGTCTTGTAAACACTTAGTTTTTCCATCGTTGAATTCATGATCCTTCTCCTTGTGGCTTCTGGGTCTTTTGTTTTTCCAGCACAGGCAAGTGGCTGGGGCATCCCTGAGCTGAGCACTGCTGGTAGCACTGGGCAGGTACCTGGGCATGATACCTGGTGAAGTCCCAGGCCCAGAACACAGGACTTTCCCAGTAGGAGCTGAGGAGCGGCTGCTAGGGCCCTGAGTCTGAGAGCCCAATGGATGCTGAATTCATTCAAGTTCAAAATACAAGGTCAGAGGTTGTAGAAGGAGCAGGAACCAAAGAGAGGTTCCTGCCAGGCCAGCAGAAAGGGCCAGGCTTATAGTCGCATCTGGGTGTGCAAGGTCAGATCTGGGAGGAGCTTAGTTCTGGAGCTGTCCCACCTGTGCTTGTGTCTCTAGGGTTCCTTTGTGGTTGCTGTGTCCCTCTGGAGGAGGTTGTCTTGTGTGGGAGGCCCTGGGCACCGTGTCCCTCTCTCCTGCATGGTGGGGGGGATGCTCAGCACACTATCTGAACCCTGTGCCCCTCTTGTTCTTACTTCCTGGTAGCACGGGCAGCTGCCTGGCTGGTTCTTCTTTTTGTTTGAGGCGGAGTCTCACTTTGTCGCCCGTGGTAGAGTGCTGTGGTGTCGTAGCTCACAGCAACCTCAGACTCTGAGTAGCCGGGACTATAGGCGCCTGCCATAACACCTGGCTCTTTTTAGAGATGGGGTCTTGCTCTTGCTCAGGCTGATCTCAAGCCTGTGAGCTCAGGCAACCCACCCACCTCTGCCTCCCAGAGTGCTGGGATTACAGGTTTGAGCCACTGAGTCTGGCCCCAGGGTGGTTCTTCATCTCGTTATGTGATCTTTGTCCTGTGGGCGGAACTATGATGTGCACTACCCAGGCCTGCAGAGCCGGTAGTGCATCATCTTCAGTCTCTCTTTGTCTCTGACCCTTCTTCCTCCTTGTATGAGGAACTGTGCTGACACTGGTAATCTAGGATGACCTCCCTTCTCAGTGTCCTCATCTCAGTCCTATCTGCAGAGGCCCTGCGTCCATGTGAGGAGACCTGTGCTCCTACACACACTTGGGACATCTGGATCATCTCTGACTCCGAGCAGCCCATAATGGCAAGTTGCCTGATGGCTGCTCTGGGCTTCATGAGCTGCCTGCACCATCCAGACCTGGGTGGAGTGGATGGCAGCAGCTGTCCTGCCCAGCAATGGGCAGAGGGCAGCCTCCCCAGCAGCCTTACATTTTGCCAGACTCAGCAAATTCAGTACTGGGCTCTAGGACTCTTAGTGTCATGGTAGCAGCTTCATAGCTCCCACTGGGTACACTGGCCTCTGGAGCAACTGCAGGGTTTTGGGCTTTGCTTAGTTTCTGGTGTTCCAAGGTGATACAGCTGCTGTCTGGCCCCTGCCATTGGTGAAACAGATGTTTCTAGCTGTTTTCCCTGTCTGTGACCATGGTCGATGTTCTCGGAGGCCACACATACCACTCCATGCATCCTTAAGCTGCAGTCTAGTGCAGACCAGGGTGGGTTTTCCATAAAACGATTCTGCTTTTGAAGGTGGCATCTGTCCTGTGGTTTCTTTTCCATTCTTTGAGTGCTTATAGATCTGTGTACATTCCCAGCTCCTCTAAGAATCACTCCTCTAACCCGTGGGGAACAGTGGGGACTCCGTGCCTGAGGGGCATTCCCCAACTTCTTTGAGCATGGCACAGTTGACCTGCAAGATTCTCAGAAAATGCCTCACTGGGAGGAGGAACTTTCTAGGACAGAGCGATGACTGCTTCTCCATTCAGCCTGCCTTCCTGTGGCTTACTTCTGTTTAGCACTTAGCTTGGTGCTATGGCCATGAGATGGCCAAGCTTTGGACTTAGGCAGTTGGCCCTCAAATTGATACTTCCACCAGGGATAGACCCACTGGCCTCTTCTTGGTCTGGGTATGGCCAGTGTGGCCACAGGCGTGGTTTGGGGTTGTGGGGGTATGTGTGGAACTCCAGGGAGGGAATGGCTGCATTCTGTGGAGAGACCACTGGCTGTGTGTGGGAAGAGGTGGCCCAGGGGAGGGACTGGCTCACGAAGAGGCAGATAGCTGCCAGCCACTTCTTAGGACCAGGATCTGGGCCTCAAATTGAGCCATGTGGAGGACTCTGAGGGTTTCTGCCAGGGGGGTTGGGAGGAAATGTAGCCCCAATTCCTAGCAGAGCAGAAGGCCTGGTGTCCCTAAAGCAGAGAAGCTGCAGGTCAGGGTCCCCTTTGTATCTCCACCTGATCCTGGAGCATCGCTGCCCCACCTTTGGCCTAAGTATCATCTGCATAAGGGGTGGTGCTGGCATCAGGTTCAGAAGGCCATGCAATGGGGCGTGAGATATAACACAAAAATTCATTGACAACAGGACCCCTGGATGCACACTACTGTCCCTCAGAATCTGAGCTGAGCGTTTAGCTTTAGGACCTGCAGGTGTCCTGGGGAGCCCTTTGTGTGTCCCAGAACTGTAGGCAAGGGTGGCATTGCGCAGAGAAGGACCCAGCAAACTCACATGACAATACAGCCACGTGGTCCACAGCGTCTCCCATTTAGGCCCAGGAACTCATCAGAGAGGACATTGAGGGTGTGAAAGGAGGATTCCAGCCACCTCATTATCATGGTGGAGTACCCTAAGTAACAGGGACAGCAGAGAACCCACATTTATTCCCCTCCTGGTGGTACCAAATCAGTACCTTCTGCAAGTGTCTGGGTTATAAAAGGCAAGTATTGGCTCCACTCCCCTTCCTGCCCCTGCGGATCTGCTTGTTCTGTATGTTTCATATGAATAGAGTCACACTGCCTTGTGTGTGTCCTGTGTCTGACTTCCCTCACTGAGCATGTCCTCAAGTTCCATCCATATTTTAGCCTGTGCCAGAGCCTCGTTCCTTTTCATTGCTGAGTGATACTCCCATGTGTGGATGAACCACATTGTGTTTATCCGCTTAACTGTCTGTAGGCACTTGGTCTGTTCCCACCTCTTGGCTAATGTGAATCATGGTGTAGTACTACTGAGCTGTGCCTTTAAGAATGGTTAAAATGGTAAACTTTGTTACATATTTTACCACATTGTTTTAAGGGACATGTTGACTTTACCACAGTGCTAGTGGGAATTGGTAAACTACTTTTTTTGGTCAGTTGCCAATCCTGGGTGCCCCCATGGGTGGAGGCTCAGAGCCCATAACTGGCCTGGTGTTGAAGGCCTTTAATGCCACTGGGCTACTGCCAGAGGAACCACCCAAGGCAGCAGACAGGCAGAATGAGGAGCAGCTGGAGTTTTCCAGGCTCCCTCTGTGCCAGGCTCTGTGCTGAAAAGTCTTGCTTCACTCGAACTCCATCCACCTCTGCAGGGGCGCTTCAGGTCACACAGGGCTTGCAGACCTTTAGTGTAAGGGCCAGGCAGGCTCTGTTGACAGCTCTGCCTTGTAGCATGACCCTTCCGTGGGCAGTTATGTAAACCACAAGGCACAACTGTGTGGTGATCAGACTGGCATGGTGGTATCTGTAGTCTCAGCTTTTTAGGAGGCTGAGGTGAGAGGATCACCCAGGAATTGGAGGTTATAGTGAGCTATAACACGACTGCACTGTAGCCTGGTGATGGAGCAAGACCTTGTCTCTTAAAAAAACAAAAACCTGGGCAGCGCCTGTGGCTCAAAGGAGTAGGGCGCCTGCCCCATATATCAGAGGTGGTGGGTTCAAACTTGGCCCCAGCCAAAAAAAAAAAAAACATAAGGCCTGGCATGGTGGTTCATGCCTATAATCCTAGCACTCTGAGAGGCTGAGGTGGGTGGCTTGCCTGAGCTCACGGATTCAAGACCAGCCTAAGCAAGAGCAAGACCCCATCTCTAAAAATAGCCAGGCGATGTGGTGGGCACCTAGTCCCAGCTACTTGGGAGGGTGAGGCAAGAGAATTGCTTGAGCCCAAGAGTTTGAGGTTGCTGGGAGCTATGAAGCCACGGCACTCTACCGAGGGCAACAAAGCAAAGACTCTGTCTCAAAAAAAAAAAAAAAAAGCCCAAAACCTTATTTGCAAAAATAGGTGATTTTTGGCTGTGGGCTGTAGCTAGCAGAGCCCTGATATAAAGAGGTAAAGAGTCTCACATCTTGGCCACCTTCTCTGTATACCTGGGGAGCTCTCACTTGAAATGGTCCAAGCCCCTTTCTACTCTAGGCTGTGCAGATCTTCTCTTCCTTCTCTGAAATGTGCTTTGCTGGCCTCCTTACCACTGCTTGTCTTCAGGCCTCTACTTAAATACCACCTCCTGAGAGAGGCCTTCCTGGTTTGAGCCGAGCTTAAGGGCCCCATGACATTTCCTCCCCTGTAACCAAGTGCAACTTGCCTGAAGTATGACCTGGTCCAGCCTGGCTCCAGACCCCACGTGGCTGCTGGGAGCTAGAGCAGAATCCTCTTTAGGTGAGCTCCTGTGGAGCAAAGGCTCACTGCTTTACATGCATGCATGTGGGGCCCATGCATTGTGGTTTGGTCCATCAGGATGTCAAGGCTGCCCTGCTTCAGGGAGGAGTCCTTGCTGAAACCACCTTGACTCTTTCCTCGCCACCAACTCACCCCCTTGCCTCCCTTCCACACCCCAGAGCAGAAAGGGTCCTTCCCCTTCATAGGTAGGCAGATGGGGGGGAGGGGAGCTCTATGGGCTGGAAGGTTCTACAGCAGGCAGTGATGAGGGACCCAGGTGACCTAGGATGAGGTGAAGAGGCTGTAGGAGACCCCCCACAAGGAAGGGCGAGGGGTCAAGTCAGTGCTTGCTCTGAGCCATTCTGGTTTCTAAGGCCCTAGGGGTGTAGCTGCCTATCCTGCTGCTGCCCTACTCTCCCACTTACCCCCTCCTACAGGCTGACCCCGTGACGGTACCCTGCCTCATTATGGACCAGGACTATGAACGGCGCCTGCTGCGCCAGATCGTCATCCAGAATGAGAACACAATGCCCTGTGTGAGTATTTGTGCCCTCCCTTCTGTGTTTCCCTGGGCCTGGGTGGCAAGTGATTCCATGTGCCCCTCCTCCTGCTAGAGTCTGGGTCCCATCAGGTGCCATTCCCCCTTTCGGGACTGGGAGAGCTAACCAACCTCCACACCCCAGCTGTGAGGAGCACTAGCCTGTCCCCACGACTGTCAGGGCTGAGTGGGTCCTAGGGAGGCCAGTAGGTGATGGCCTCAAGAATTTTGGACCTGGGGCCAAAACCTTTCAAGTGTCAGGGTTGTCACAAGAGAGGATGAAGAGCATCCCAAACTGTTGGGGGGGGGGGGGCACAAAGACATGATGACAGGTGTGAGGTGACCCCAGCATGGAGCCTGTATTTGTTTCCTTGTCTGCCTTACAGAGGCCCTAGGACAGGCAGCTTGAACAGCAGCCATGTGTCCATTGGGTGTAGGCCTGGGGCTGGACGTCTGAGATCAGAGTGCACAGGACCTCACCCCCTCCAGAGGCATCAGGAGAGGTCTTTCCGGCCTCCTCCAACCTGTGGGGGCTCCAGGCATCCCTTGGCCATGGCCTTGTTGCGCCGTCTTTTCCATGACTATATTCCTGGGTCTCTGTCCCTATTTCCATTCTCTTACACCAGTGAACTTGATTGTGATTACATCTGCAAGGAGCCTGTGTCCAAATAAGGTTTCATTCCCAGGTAGTGGGGCTAAGGATACCAGCTCACAGCAGATCCCTTCTAGAGAAAAAAGACTTCATGGGATGATGGAATGGAGTGGGAGGGCTTGATGACAGCTGTGGACCTGGTTCAGGTGGGAAGGTAGTAGGTAGGAATATACTCATGTGAAGGGCAGCAGACTCCTGGGGGCTCCAACAGGAAATGCTCTGTGTCCCATACCGTCAGCACTTTTGTCTATGATGATTTAGAAATTGCAAAGCCATGTGGCATCCTGACAGCTCTGGGAGGGCAATCAGGTCTCCCCCAGCCCTGCTCCTGGGCTGTATTTCCTCCCCCACAGCCTCCTATTCCTGCCTCCTCCCACTTCTGGCCCCCATCCCACACCTCTGCCCTGTTTCCAGCCCCAGAGTTGGAGGGATTACAGCCTGCCGCCTTAGGGTTTTTAAGATCAAAGCCACACACACACACTTTGTTTAGTGGCCAGAGACCAGGAGAGTCTAGCCTTGGGGATCTCCTCTGGGGGGCTCTGAGGGCTGAAAATGAGCCCCTCCCACTGTGGTCTTAGGTTACAGAGATGCGGCGAACCCTAACACCTGCCAACTCCCCAGTGTCATCTCCCAGCAAGCACGGAGACCGCTTCATCCCTTCGAGAGCCGGGGCCAACTGGAGTGTGAACTTCCATAGGATCAATGTGAGGGTGCCTCAGGGAGAGGTGGGACACTGGGGCCAAGGATAGTGGGTATAGAGTCACCTCCCACCCTTTTCCTTCTTCCCTACAGGAGAATGAGAAATCACCCAGCCAAAACCGGAAGGCCAAGGATGCCACCTCAGACAATGGCAAAGGTTAGGAGTCAGAGCCCACTTGGTCCCTGCAGGTCCCTGTGCCACCCCCACCCTGCCTTACTGTGCTTGGTGTCCACAGATGGCCTGGCCTATTCTGCCCTGCTCAAGAACGAGCTTCTGGGAGCCGGCATCGAAAAGGTGCAGGACCCACAGACCGAGGACCGTAGGTTGCAACCTTCCACGCCTGAGAAGAAGGGCCTCTTCACGGTGAGCTCACTGCCCATCCATCCTGTCTACCCCCTTGGTCTCAGAGCCCACATCCCCTATGCTATGGCCTCCCAGTTCTGCCTCCTCCAGCTTGGGTCCCAGGCCCCAGAGACCCATCAGGAGCACTGGCCCTGGCCACAGCTCCAGCCCCCACCTGAGATGCCTCTTCCTTGACTGGCTGGGGTGGGGGTCTCATCCTGTGATGCCTGAAGCCTAGTGAGTAAGCCCAGTGGAAGCACAGGAAGGATCTGGGCTCAGCCTCTCAGGTTCCTTCTCCCCACAGCAGTGTTGTGTTGGGTCCCAGGTACCAGGGATGATGAGGGCCCCAGCTGGGGAGGCAAGGTGCTCAGACTGCAGGGACAGGCCGGGCCCAGCCTTGGTGGAGGCACATGTCACCACAGAGTGCTTCCTACCTGCCTGAGGTGGTCAGGGAGCCTGAGGGTAGAGTCAGATGGCACAACTTGAGCCCCTTAAGAGCAGGCTAAGGGGCTGGGGTCCTATAGGGCAAGGCAGAATGTGCTGGTGTTTGTAGTCCCTACAGGGCAGACACCCCAGATTGAAGCCTAGTGTGCTCCTCCTTAGTGCTCCTCCCTCACAGCTTCAGTGCTTCCCTTAGCTCCTGTGGGCTAGAGGGGTGGCCGGTGTGCACTCTGCTCCCCACTGCCTGTAGCAGGGGCACAGGATGCTCAGGTTCCAGGGCTACAGCACCTGCTTAGCCTGCATATCCCTCTACCCCAGTATTCCCTCAGCACCAAGCGTTCGAGCCCTGATGATGGTAACGACGTGTCACCATATTCCCTGTCCCCCGTCAGCAACAAGAGGTGAGTCCAAGCCTCAGCAGTAGATCCCTGCAGTAACAGGCAGGATGGGGCTGATCCAGGTCAGGAGAGGTTGGCCTAGAGGTGTCATGTCCACCCCCCCAACCTGGGACCCAGGAGGCCCAGGTCCCCAGGGAATCATGGTTAGAATAGAGGTGTGCACCAGGCCCAGAGGGTCCCAGAGGAACCTCTTACTGAGGACATGCCATGCCCAGCAGTTTTGGCCTCAGAGTGGGGTGGGGACAGCAGGAGAGGAAATGTTTTCTGTGCATTTGCCAAAAAGTGATTGACAAGTTGGCTGACGGATGCCGCATCGCCATCTCTGCAGTCAGAAGTTGCTCCGGTCTCCTCGGAAACCCACCCGCAAGATCTCCAAGATCCCCTTCAAGGTCCTGGATGCACCTGAGCTACAGGACGACTTCTACTTGAACCTGGTGGATTGGTCATCCCTCAATGTGCTCAGCGTAGGGCTGGGGACCTGCGTGTACCTGTGGAGCGCATGCACCAGCCAGGTAGGTGGCTTGAGCACAGGCTGTGGGTATCCCTGTGCTCTGGGGCCTGTGTGGAGGGCATTGGTGTCACTGTGGGGCAGAACCGGGGAAGCCCCTAGTTAGCTTTTCCTGCCCACTTTGTCCCCGGGGTCTCCAGGGCAGGACAGCAGGTGTGAGCAGAGCATCTTCGTATCCTACACAGCTCCTCTGGAAGAGGGCAATGGGTATCCTGGCCTGCCTGAAACTAGGGCCACTATGACATGATGACAGCAAAGTAGTTGCTCTCCTGGAGTGGCCACTGGACACAAGAAGCCTGCTAGTCTCCAGGGAGTGTGGCTGTTGGTGAATGGCAGCTGCAGGCACCACTCATGGGATGGGGTATTCTCACGATCAAATTGCACAAATGGTCTCAAAAGAAAAGCATACAGGCTCGGTACCTGGGCTCCCAGGTAGGGCTAGTGGGTTAGAACCTGGCCCAGGCCCACCAAACAACAATAACAACTACAAAAAAAAAAAAAAAAGTAGCTACGGGCAGTGCCTGTGGCTCAAAGGGGTAGGGTGCCAGCCCCATATGCCGGAGGTGGCAGGTTCAAACCTAGCCCCGACCAAAAACTGCAAAAAAAAAAAAAAAAAAAAAAAAAATAGCTGGGCCTGTGGTGGGCCCCTGTAGTCTCAGCTACTTGGGAGGCTGAGGGAAGAGAATCACTGAAGCCTAAGAGTTTGAAGTTGCTGTGAACTGTGACACCATGACACTCTACCAAGGGTGACAAAGTAAGACTCTGTCTCAAAAAAAGAAAAGAAAAGCACAGAGGCCTTGCAGAGAGATGGCCACTGTTTTGCCTATCCCTTCAGCAGTCTTGTGGTCTGTACCTACTGCAGCTTCCATCACCCTGTGGGCTATACCCTCATCTCCTGAGACCCATCCTACTCTGCTTCTGGCAACTGGATCCCCTGGCTCAGCCCTGTGCTGACCTCCTCCAGTCCCCTGTACTAACCCAGCCTGGGTACCTCCATAGGCGTGGGGCAGTGAGTGAGTGAATGAACAGACATGGACAGATGGTTGGATGGTTTGGGACCTTGAAGGACCAGTGGATAGAGTGTAAGCTCACGCTCACCTCTGCCTCCAGGTGACCCGGCTCTGCGACCTGTCTGTGGAAGGGGACTCAGTAACCTCCGTGGGCTGGTCTGAGCGGGTGAGTCCAAACAGCTTGGCCCCCTGCCAGGCAGTGCTGGGAGGCATAGGCCTGTGCCTCAACTGTCCCTGACCTTGGCTCACTACTGGAAGAGAAGGTTATAGTGAGGAGGGGCAGCCTTGCCAGCTCCTCAGGCTTCAGGACTAGCCTGAAAGCAAACCCCACCCCCCCAACCCCCACTCCTGGGATTTGATTTGTTTAGCTGCAGTTTTAGCTCCTTGGCAATTCCAGTTTCACTTGAGGACACTGGGGTTTACTTGATATTATGAGGATGTACAAGCAGCAGAGTGGATAGGATGTTCCAGTGAAGGTCCATACCCCCCGCCAGAGCTGTTCTTAGTGCTGAACACTCACTGACCTATCCTCACCATCCATCCATTCCTCCTTATTTGTGATAACTTCAAAGTTGATGGCAGCAGTTGAGCACTCTACCCCTACCTAGCTCTGCAGCAATCTGTTTGCAGTTTTTCTCCTTTCTTCTATTTGAAACATCCACAGTACAAGTGTACAGGCCCTGGGTGTGTTAACTGTACTTGGACAGCCCCATACATCACATGCCCTGGGGAGTAAGGCCTGAGGAGGGTTTCAAGCTTCATCCACAGCATGGGTATTGAAGATTTTTTTAGAAGGCGGGGTGAGGGGCTCATGCCTGTAATCCTAACACTCTGGGAGGCCAAGGTGGGGTGGATTGCTTGAGCTCAGGAGTTTGAGACCAGCCTGAATAAGTGTGAGACCCCATTTCTAAAAACTAGCCAGGCATTATGGCAGCCGCCTGTAGTCCCAGCTACTTGGGAAGGGATAGCAGGAGAGGCTTGCTTGAGCCCAAGAGTTTGAGGTGGCTGTGAACTATAACCCCACGGCACTCAACACCAGAGGGACTGTCTCAAAAAAAAAAAGATTTTTTAGAGAAACTACCCTGAAGCCCTGGTGAGGACAGATTTGAGGGTGACCAAGACCTGGCTACCTGCAGGGTACCCCATACTGGGGCCTGACACCCACTCCTTTGGTCCTAGGGGAACCTGGTGGCAGTTGGCACCCACAAGGGCTTTGTACAGATCTGGGATGCCGCCGCGGGGAAGAAACTGTCCATGTTGGAAGGCCACACAGCACGTGTGGGTGAGGAGACCCAGGTCCTGTGGATGAATGCCCTCCCCTCTGGGCCCAGCTCCTGAGGCCAGGCCCCAGACTCACCTGCCTTCTGCCTGTCCCCCAGGGGCACTGGCCTGGAATGCTGACCAGCTCTCCTCTGGGAGCCGCGACCGCATGATCTTGCAGAGGGATATCCGCACCCCACCCCTGCAGTCAGAGCGGCGGCTACAGGGCCACCGGCAGGAGGTGTGTGGCCTTAAGTGGTCCACGGACCACCAGCTGCTCGCCTCGGGGGGCAACGACAACAAGGTAGGCACCCCAGGTGTGCTACTACCCCATCCAAAGCCTGGGCTTCCCCTTCCCCAGGTACTGTGCCCTGTGGACTGCTGCTCATGCTGGCAGCACTGGTGACTGGGGGTTGAGGGGGTTCTGTAGTGTGTCAGCCTGGCTGTGCTGACCCATGTGGCCTTGGGCTTATCCCTCCCTCTGGGTCGGTTCTGCAGGATTGCATAGGGTGACAAGGGTGTACCCCCAGGGGTTCTCCAGGGAGGCTTGGGAAGGGCTCAAGGTGAGACGGGTGAGGGTGGGTGGTATGAAAGCGGTTCTTCCTCAATGGGGGCCCCGCCTGTAGAGCTGAGGCTGCTCAGAGGCTGGGAGCATCCCTCGGCCTCACAACCCCTGTCCCCCAGCTGCTGGTCTGGAACCACTCAAGCCTCAGTCCCGTGCAGCAGTATACAGAGCACCTGGCGGCCGTGAAGGCCATCGCCTGGTCTCCACACCAGCATGGCCTTCTGGCGTCCGGTGGCGGCACAGCAGATCGCTGCATCCGCTTCTGGAACACGCTCACAGGGCAGCCACTGCAGTGCATCGACACAGGCTCCCAGGTGTGCAACCTCGCCTGGTCCAAGCATGCCAACGAGCTGGTGAGTAGGGGTGTCACACTGGTGCCACATCAGTCCTAGATGCCTGTTTTTCTCACTTGGCACCTGAGAGCCATTCTCAGGGGAAGTGTTAGCATGGCTCATTAAGGGCCAAGGTGGAGGAAGCCAGCCAGGAAGGCAGAAAGTTGTGCGGGACCCAGACTTTGGACCCCTCGGGGCTTCACATGGTGTGGGCACAGATTTTTGAGCTACATCCATAGGTGACAGCTCAGTGAGGATAAGTTGGTAGAGTGTGCCATAGCTGCCTCTGCTGAGGCATAGGGGGAGGAAGAAGCCAGGCATCTATTGGGCACCCTGACCTACTCCTAGTGGCCTAGGCCTGGGTGCCATCACCAGGACAGGCTGGAAGGGGGCTTGTGGGTGGTGCAGAGAGAGAGGGTGCAGGTGCTGTGGTGGGGGAGGGGCACCCCTGTGCTCTCCCAAACTCCCCATACCCTGGGCAGCCCAGGAGGCAGAGCCACTTCCAGGAGTGTCCTGCTATTCCTGGGCTCTGGTGAGTGTCTCTGAGTTCTCATGTGCGCTTGTATGGATACATGAGGCAGAGGGGAACCCCAGCTTGGCCCAACCACCTGTCCCTTCTGCCTGCCCAGGTGAGCACACACGGGTATTCACAGAACCAGATCCTTGTCTGGAAGTACCCATCCCTGACCCAGGTGGCCAAGCTGACTGGGCACTCCTACCGTGTCCTGTACCTGGTAAGTATGCATATAGGGCAGGCAGCACGGAAAAGCCCCAAGTATCTCCTTCCATGGGAGAAATTGCACTGGTTCTGGTGTGGGCATTTGGAACCAGCAGTAGGGTTGGCTGGTTGTGTTGCACATGTTGGTTTTATCACAATTTTCATTTTCTCGTTTTTGTTTTTTTTTTGAAACAGTCTCACACCATGCCCTGGGTAGAGTGCTGTTGCCTTATATCTCATAGCAACCTCAAACTCTTGGCCTCAAGTGATCCTGCTGTCTCAGCCTCCCGAGTAGCCGGGACTACAGGCACCCACTACAACTCGTGGCTATTTTTAGAGACAGGGTCTCGCTTTTGTTCAGACTGATGTCAAATTCTTGAGCCCAAGCAATCTGCCCATCTTAGCTCCCAGAGTGCTAGTATTACAGGTGTGAGCTACCATGCCTGGCCCATTTTCTCTTTTTTTTGGAGACAGAGTCTCACTCTGTTACCTGGGCTGGAGTACGGGGGCGTTGTCTGCAGCCTTGAATTCCTGGGCTGAAGTGATCCTCCCACCTCAGGCTTATAAGTAGCTGGAACTTCAGGCACCACACCTGGCTAATTTTTCTTTTTCTTTTTCTTTTCTTTCTTTCTTTTTTTTTTTTTCTTTTTGCAGTTTGGCCAGGGCTGGGTTTGAACCTGCCACCTCCGGTACATGGGGCCAGCGCCCTACTCCTGGGTCTTGCTTTTACTCAGGCTGGTCTTCAACTTGTGGCCTCAAGCCATCCGCCCACCTTGGCCTCCCAGAGTGTTGAGATTACAGGCATGAGCCACCACACTTGGCCTAGTTTTGTTGTCATTTTGAATGTGCTTTACCAAATGTCCCCAGCCCTCCAAGGTTAGGGGCTTTGTCCTTCTTAATAATCTCCATCTTTTTATATTTTTTATTTTTCAGCAAAACAGATGAGAAAAAGCCAAGATCTATATGGCTATCTCACAAAAAAACGCTTTGCATGTGGCTGGGAAGGATCAAAGGGACAGCCCTCTCCCCAAATGCCCTCTCTCTCTTCAAGACTTTTTTTCTTGGGCGGCACCTGTGGCTCAGTGAGTAGGGCGCCGGCCCCATATACTGAGGGTGGTGGGTTCAACCTCAGCCCCGGCCAAACTGCAACAAAAAAATAGCCAGGCATTGTGGCGGGCGCCTGTAGTCCCAGCTATTCGGGAGACTGAGGCAAGAGAATTGCCTAAGCCCAACAGCTGGAGGTTGCTGTAAGCTGGGACGCCACAGCACTCTACCGAGGGTAACAGAATGAGACTCTGTCTCTTAAAAAAAAATACCTTTTTTCTTCCCAGAGAAAAACCTTGTGTGTTTTCATCAGCAGATCTAAGTAGTCTGTGCACATTTACCCTTTGCACATTTGTGCAGAGTTGATCATCCCTCCACACAGGGGCATGTCCTTTGGGTCTTAGGAAAAATGCTTCAACCTCGGTTTCTGCCAGTTTGGCCTGGGTTGGAGCCTACCTGCAGCATTAGTCGTTTCCTGTCCACAGGCAATGTCCCCTGATGGGGAGGCCATAGTCACTGGTGCTGGAGACGAGACCCTGAGGTTCTGGAATGTCTTTAGTAAAACTCGTTCAACAAAGGTAAAGTGGGTCGGTATCACAATGCCACACACTCCCCACACTCCAGAGACTGTCCCTACCCGCCACCTAGTCCTCTCAACCATTCTTGCCCCTGGGCTGGGAGTCCCCCCACCTCCATGCCCCCTCACCTCACAACCCAGCTCACCTACAGGGGGCACCCAGGGAGCAGATCAGGCTAGGGCTGAAATGGTGCCTCCCAGCCATTTCCTCTGGATTAGACCCACAGCTTCAGTTTCCCTCAAGGTAGTCCTTCCCAGGGGCTGTGGCTCAGCCCATCCCTCCTGTGTGTCTGCAGGAGTCTGTGTCTGTCCTCAACCTCTTCACCAGGATCCGGTAAACCCGCTGGGCGGGACCACACCGTACCAGTCGTCCAGGGTCAGAAGACCCCCAGCTGTCCTGAGCTTGCATGGACCCTGCCCCTGACCCCCAGCACACAACCCCAGAGGAAAGTGGCCGGGTGGGCGGGGAGCTGGGCCCAAAGAACCCTGAACAGTCTCATTAAACACCTGGTTGTGAACCACATCCACCAGTATTTGGGTTGGGCCCATGGTCCGGGGCTCCGTCTCCTTCTCAAAGGCCAAGAACCACAACAGGTGGCCCCATGGCCCCAGTTGGACTGTTTACACCTAGAACGGGATGGACACCCCTGGGACCCTCGCCTGCATCCATCTGTGACTCTCACCTCCTGGTTGGAGCTGCATGCTCTTCCTGGAAGCCTGTGCTTGCTGCTGGCATCTTAGCCCACATCCACCTTGAACAGACAGCCGGATACCAGGGCTTGGCAAGGCAGTGCTAAGGGGGAACTTGAGACCCCCAGCTGCCTCTTTATAGACATGGGCCTCTGTGTCAACCACATGGCCTGCAGGTCACTCAAGGGGCCATCCTTACCTGGTTTGAAAGTGTCTTTGCTGCCACCTGTGGTGGAAGTGTTCTGCATGGAGCCCGTGCCTGTGGGCAGCAGGCCCCAGGTTGGGTCTGAGCATCCTGGCTGGGCTGTTACCCTCAACACTGCAGAGAACCTCTCCAGTGGGATTCGTCACCTAAGGAAAGCTGAAGGGATCTGCTTTTGCTGCAATGGTTAGGGAGTGAACCCTTTTTGTGTTACCAGTGGGTCCAATGTCCTCCTTCCCCAAGCGGAACTTGAGTCTTCCTGTGCTGTGGGGTGCTGAGATCCCATGAAGGCTGCACAGTTCAAGTGACCAAGGGGCAGCGTCATGTGTCCTGCAGATGCCTCACCGTCCTCAGCCTGGCTTGGGTGGTTCTGTCCATCTGCACCTAACCACTGTGGTGGGGATGGGAGGCCCTTGGTCCTTCCAGAAGCTTCTTGTGCTTCTCCTGACATCTGATCCTCAGATACTGCCTCATGTTCTTATGTCCCTGGCAGCGGGCAGGGGTGAGGCCAGAGTGTGGTGGCCTGAGTAGTTCCTTCTCATGCCACTTTCCCCTCCCCTGTTGATGAGGACATATAGAGAGGGCGGAGCAGGTCGGGGGGGGGTGGGCCGTGCAGAGTCCCGGCTGTCCCCTGGCCCCTCTACCCAAGGTGTGTGCATGTGTATATATGTATTTGTGACTTTGCTTTGGATCTTTGTGTTTTTTGGCGCTAGATGGGGCGGGACTGTGGGCCTTGCTAGGCACCCCACCCCACCCCCACCTGCCCACTGCTCCTGGTAAGACTGGGTCAGTGGTCCAAAGCTTACTTAGAGGAAGGTAGGTCAGCTATGCTTGCCAGACAGACTGGCACCTATCTCCACGTGTGTCCAGCTGGCCTCCTTCTGCCACAGAGACAGTGTATATATAGAAGTGTATGTTTCAGTTGGTCCAGGTCTTACTGTTTCAGAGTATTTTTGTTTTATTTTTTTAATGAGAAAACATATCCCACCTTTACCACTTCCTTACTCAGCCCCATGCAGTTGCCAGAGAGCCCAGATGCTACCATCAGCTAGGAGGCCCTGGTCAGCTCTGAGCATGGGAGCCAGGTGGGCCTTTGTAGGACCCTCCCCTAACCCTTAGAACCACTACACCACTTCAGGTCCAAATGCAGGAGACAGTGAGACGTTATCTTTTTGGCAGGGGATTCTGGTGACTCTGGATGGGGCTGGGCTGCAGGGGTAGATGGGCAGGTGCCCTGCAGGACAGATGGAACTTTGTTCCCATGTAATGCAGTGTCACTGTCATTAAAGAAGTTATGGATTCATGCATGGCAGGGCTGACTGGCATCTGTGGGTCCTGTCTGGGTGGAGACCGCATAGTCCTGCCCTGGAGCCCTCCCCTGGCCTCTGAGTGGCCCTTCTGGAGTACAGCCCATGCCTAGCTTTTATGGTGGGGAATGTGGCCCCTGCAGGCACAATCCCTAAATTCACTGCACACTGGGGAGAGGAGGTATCCCCTGGATATATTGTCACTGGAGGTTGGGCTGTTCCTGGTCTGAGCTTGTCCCCTGAGAACTGATCATGCTGGGAACCTGGGGACACAGCAAGTGAAGGGAAAGTTGTTGGTGGGAAGACGGGGTGGGGGCAGGTTGAGTTTATGTGAAAGTATATACTCCTGATTCCCATGTGGCCCAAATGGCTCTGGCCATGGGAGGGTTAGCCGTTAGGGACATAAGGGTCCCAGGGGAAGGATATCAGGCCTGGGAGGTGGCACTACTGACACCTCCCCCTAACAGATGAGCTGGAGACCAGCAGAGCAGCCCCAAGGCTTGAGAAGTCCAGATGGAGGCAGAGGCTGCCTGAGACCCCCCCAGGGGTCGTAGTGTGTGGAGTTTTCCTGAGTCTCCAGTGGAGCTTGTTGAGATGAAGGTAGAGAGGGCTGGAAAAGACTGGTGTGTGGTGGGCGTAGGTCCTAAGAGAGAACAGCAGAGGCCCAGGATGCAGGTGCGTCAGCCCAGTGGGTCTTGCAGGAGTTTGGCTGGGCCTGGAAGGACAGAGGGATGGTTTGGAAGTGGCTGGGAGGGCAAGGAAGCCCTTGGGGTGGAGGAGCAGGGGCAGCTGGAGCCCCCGGTTTTGAGGCTCAGTTTTGACCATATTGGAGGAGAGAGGTGAAGGGAGGCTGCGCCCTGAGCCCTTCTCTCCGGGTGAGGCTATTTTGAGCACCTGGCCTCTGGGAGCTTGTTTGGTGGGGCCAGTCCTGGGGCAGACAGGGTCATAAGGAATGGGCCTTTGACCGAGACCTGAGGATGTGGGTGCACCTGAGTCAGGTGGCAGCCCTGGCAGTATGCCTGGGCCAGAATGGCAGGGTCTGCTGTGGGGGGATGTACATGGATCAGGAAGTGACCCAAGGTCAGGACCAGGCAGAGGTGGTGTTGGTTTTTGTCTTGTTTACATTGTTTTTTATTGTGGTAAGACAGTAACATATAATACACCATCTTAAAGGGAACAATTTGATGGCATTTAGTACCTTCACAATGTTGCACAGTCACCATTAATTGCAGAATATTCTCATTATCCCCAAAGGAAACCCTGTCCCCATGAACAGTCACTCCCCATCCCCTCTGCATCTCCTAGTGATCATGAATCCATATCCCTTCTCTGTGGATCTGCCTGTTTTGGACATTTCATAGAAATGGAGTCTCACACTGTGTCCTGCGTCTGGCCTCTCACTAAGCACCATGTCAAGATCCATCTATGGTGTAGCCTGTGTCAGAGCCTCCTTCCTTGTCATGGCTGAGTGATACTCCAGTGTGGGGATGGAACACGTGTTTATCTACTCATCTATCTATTGGATGGACACATTTATACTGTTGTGCACCGTGCTGCTCTGTGTTTACAGATATACTCCTGTCCTGGGTTTGTTTTGAACAGAGATAAAGGACTGGTGGGTGTGAGGTGAGGAGGGGAATCAGAGTTTGGGGAGATTCAGAGCCCTCTCATGGGGATGCGGAGAGGCAGCTGGGGGTGCTGAGCCCCCAGGTGAAGGGTACAAAGAATGAGGGACTCATGACCACAATCCTCACCCATGCTATGTCATGCTCAGTTGTCAACTCTCCAGACTGGAGGCCACCTCTCTGCCCACAGCTTAGGAGAGGGAGGAGGGAGTGGTCAGCTGGTTGCCAGGGTACTCTGGGTGGCCTTTGTCTCTGTCAACAATGGCCCCAGGGGCCTTCTTGGCCTGAGCCTGCAGGAACACAGAGGCAGACATGCAGACCCAGAGGCGGGAGGCCACCCGGCCCTACGTCCCCTCAGGGACCTACGTCCCCTCTGGGACCCTGGAAGTGGACTTCCCAGCATCTCTGTACAGGTGAGTCCTGGCCCACTCCAGGGCTGCTGGACCCAGACCTTCCACCTTCCTCCATGGGGTACTAGTGGCAATTCCCTCCAGCTTCTCTGACCCCCATCCCTGCCCTATGACCAGAGCCAAGGCCTGGGAACTAGGAGACGTGCAGAGAAGGCCCATGGTCACTCACTGTGGGAAACCCCAAACCTAGAAGAAAACTGAGGACAAATCAAGTATCCATTTTAGTGTCCTAGGGCCAGAAACCAGGTGGCTTAAACCCCAGAAAGGTGTTCCCTCCCAGTTCTGGGCACCCAAAGTTCAGAATCAAGGTATCAGAGCGGATTCCTCCTAGAGGCTTGGGGAGAAGCCATCCTGTGCCTCTCCTGACCCAGTGGTTGTTAGTAGCAGCTGCTCTGGGCTTCCAGGCCTGGCCACTGTCTTCACATTGGCCTCTCTGTCTTTATAAGGACACTAGGCCCTGGATTAAGGCCACCATTACCAGGTATGACCTCAGCTTAATGAGATCCATATGTCAAAAGCCTATTTCCAAATAAGGTTGTATTCTGAGGTTTGGATAAGCCCCCATCCCATAACCATTAATAAGCGTCTGTTTTAAATAAACCCCGATGGAATACTATGCAGCTGTTAAAAAGATGAGTGGAGCCCTTTCACTCCACTCCCACAGAAAGAAATTAGGTCCCAAAAGCCAGTAGTGGGCGGCACCTGTGGCTCAGTGAGTAGGGTGTCGGCCCCATGTACTGAGGATAGCGGGTTCAAACTGGCCCCGGCCAAACTGCAACAAAAGATGGCTGAGTATTGTGGCGGGCACCTGTGGTCCTGGCTGCTTGGGAGGCTGAGGCAGAATTGCCTAGGCCCAGGAGCTGGAGGTTGCGGAGAGTGCTGTGATGCCACAGCACTCTCCCGAAAGCGACAAAGTGATAGCTGTCTTAAAAAAAAAAGCCAGTAGTGTGAGGGCAGCAGCTCCCACTCAAGTAACATGAGGTATGCGTGTGCCCAAAGCAGGTGGGAGAAACCAGAAAGTGCAAGCCTGGCATGGGGCCGATGGCTGGGGGGAGACACACATTTCACCATTTTGTACCAACTGCACGTACCACCTTATGACTGTCCCTTGCAATTCAGAAGTGCTTGTTTCAAAAGGATGGGACATCCCACATAATCATAAAACTTCCACGTGGAAAAACAAGTGTATATTGATCCCTAAGACAGATTCCACATCAGCCAGGCTGATCCCACGTACTCTGGGACGGGATTTTAGTTCCCACCTGGACAACCCTTGGCCAGACCTTCCCTGTAGGGCACAGTAGATACTGCTCTGCACCTAGCTATGCCAAGACAACCTTGTTCCTGGGGTGTTTCCCAGAGCCAGGTCACCAGGTCCAAGGCTGCAAACGGCTTGGAGTTCAAATTTGGGTAGAGTGGATGGTGTCATTGCTCAAAGCAACCTCCGACTTGGTATAGCTCAAGCTATCCTCTTGCCTCAGTTTTTCTATTTTTAGTAGAGATGGGGGTCTCCTTTTTGCTCAGGTTGGTCTCAAACTCGAAAGCTCAAGCAATCCACAGGCCTCAGCCTCCCACAGTGCTAAGATTACAGGCGTGAGCCAGTGTAGCCGGCCCTTGGAGTTTAATTTTTTTTGAGACAGAGTCTCACTATGTCACTCTCAGAGTGCAGTGGCATCATAGCTCACAGCAACCTCCAACTCTTGGGGTTAAATGATCCTCTTGCCTCAACCTCCCAAGTAGCTGGGACTACAGGCGCCCACCACAACGCCTGGCTATTTTGTTGTTATTGCAGTTGTCATTGTTGCTTTAGCAGGCCCAGGCTGGGTTAGAACCCACCAGCCTCTGTGTATACGGCTGGCAACGTAACCACTGTGCTATGGGCACCAAGCCTGGAGTTTAAATTTTAATAGCCCCTCATCAAGCCTGACTTGCCATCAGCTGTGTAATTCTACTTTCCTCTCTACTGCAGGTTCTAGTCCTTAGTCTATTTCTCCTTTTACCCTCAAATTTAGCAGTGGGGTTTAGTCTATTTCTTAAACCATCCCCTGCTGCTCCAAGGCAAAGCTTTGCACATGCCGCATGCCACCTCCTGGTTCTGCCAACAGAGCCTCCCTGACCAACACTCACTGTACAGCTACCAGTCTCTCACTTTAAAGTGTGAGCTCCACTCAGCCTCAATCTGAGACCATTGCTTCTGATGCACCTCTGGGCCAAGAAGTTGTGGACGCTGGACAGGTCTTTAGGACCCCAGGTTCGACCTTGTTCTCTGCCTTCTGTTCCTTGGTGTCTCATCTCAAGACAAGAAAAGCTGAAGGGGAAAGGTCTAGTGAGGGTCTTGGGCAGATTAAGACAGGGTGTGCAGAGAGAAGGGGACTCAGTCTTTCCCCTCTGTCAGCCCTGGGGAGGGGGGAAGGGGGGTCCTCAACAGTGGACAGATGAGGGACAGATGCAGCTGGGCAGGCAGGGATGAGCACACACAGAGTGGTCAGAACAGCCATCCTAGAGGCAGACAAGCCAAGGCCTGGGAGATGTAGGCAATGGCTACAGGCTCAGCCCTTGCCCCACCCTCAGTGATGAATACCTGTCCCTGGAGGGACCCCGCTGGGCACCAGCCATCAAGCAGGCAATGCGATGGAAGTATACACCCATGGGACGAGATGCAGCTGCCCAGCTGTGGTACACAGGCCTGACCAACTCAGGCCCCCAGGAAGCCTGGTACAACATGCCCCGGACCCTGGACAGCCCATACCACGAGGCCTATGCCCGCTGGCACAGGTGCCACCAACACCGGGAGCACAGCCTGCCCTCAGGTGAGTTCAGCCCTCCCTGTGCAGGTGCTAGGCCCACAGGGGACAGGTACAGATGTGACCAGTCTCCTGCCCTGCAGCCTACACACAGCACCTGCGGGAGACGGCCTGGTATGACCCCATTGTCCCTGCCCAGTACGAGACACCAGGCACACGGTGGGGGAGCGCACTGTGGAAGGACAGGCCCATCCGCGGGAAGGAGTTCGGTGAGGATGGCAAGGGGTGGACCGTGTCCCCCAGGCCCATGATAGGGGAGGCCCAGGGACCCTTGCAGCTGAGGGCTGGCAGTGACCCCTGTCCTGGCCCACAGTGCTCAACAGGAAGCAGTACCAGGAGGAGCCACTCTGGCGGGTGTCCGACTACGTTCCTCACCTGTCAGCACCCCAGCGCCCTCGCTACACAGCCCAGAACTACCGCCAGTGGGACCTAGAACCCTACTGTCCCTCTACCCACGAGCAGCCCCCATCTGTCTATATGCCCACCCTCTGATAAAGGTTGTGCTGCCCCTCCCTGTGCAGCTGCCTGAATATGGGGCTGGTGGGTGCTAGGTGTCCTGGCACCTGAGTGAGGGGGTCACCAACCAGGACCCAGTGAGAAAGGTCAGGGCGGGGCTGGCATGCACAGGCAGGCAGGAGCCGGGCCACGTCCTCTCTTTATTCACTTCCAGCAGAGCCCGCTGAGTCTGTGCAGCCTGCAGGGGTCTCCTGGCAGGCTCAGGTTAACAGTATCATCCCCGGGGGGCCTAACACCATCCAGAGACTCTCCGGGTGGAAGTGGGGTGCAAACTGGTGCAGACTCACGGCAGTCCCTGGACCTCACTGGGACCCTCACTTCCTGCCCTCTACTCCAGAGAGGGGCACCCCAAGTCCTCCAGGAGGCTGGGAATGGATGAGTGTTAAGGTTGGGGCACAGCCCCAATGGCCCCTGGATAACTAAAGATCAGCTACTAGGTTCTCCACACTGCCCTCACCCCTGGTCCACACTCCTGGAGCCAAATAAGAAGCCAGAAGTCAGGGAGCTTCACCCAGTGGCCTCAGGCTGGATGTCACGATGCAGAAATGTGGATCATTTGCATAGGTACAGAAGTCCATGGGGGCATCAGGGTTGGGTGCTGGGGTTCCCTGTGGCAGAGGGTGTGAGGATGGTGTCAGGGAAGATGGGGCTGACCCTCCCCTCCCCACCACGGTTTGGCTGGTTTTGTGGGATAGGGAGGGATCCATGACTCACAGCTCCGAAGGCGGATGGGCCAGATGAGGAGGCTGCAGAGAGAGAGGGTAGCAGCCACACCCACGCCGCCTGTCGCAACCACCATCACCCAGTGGTAGAAGCCCACACAGGCCCTGCAGCAGAGCTCCGAGCTGGGGACAGGAGGGGAAGCTGAGTAGACACCCATGGGAACCCTCCCTCCCCAGCCTGACCACCTGCTCCTTCCTTCCTAGTCATGGTGGCTCTAGCCTGTCCTTTAGGCCAGACAGGTTGGGGTCACCCCCAACTGCCTCCCTCCCACCCCCAACATCCTGCCAGTCCTGCCAACTCTGCCTCCAAAGTCTGTCTTAAATCCATCTGCTCTTGCCCCTTCCCTGCCTCCACCAGGGAATGGACCAGTCCCTCTACCCTGTACCCCTGGCTTCTGCCTCCACTCATCTTATCCTCTCAACTGCCACCAGAGGACACTGCCCACAGCCCTACATGGCCCAAGTCCTCCATGCAGCCCAGCAGGCCCTGCATGACCTGCCTCATCCCCTCCCTCCCTCCTTTTCCTCCCTCTCCTCCTCCTCACTCTGCTCCAGCCACACAGGCTTCCTCATTGTGCCTCCAACACGCCATATGTGGTCCTGCCCCAGGGCCTTTGTATGAGCTAGTCCCTTCCCATTGGCCTGAAACTCCCTGACATCCTCCAGGCCTCAAGTCTGATGTCACCTCCTCAAGAGATGCCCTCCCCAAATTTATGCTTTAACGAGCCACTACTCTCTAAGTGATCACCTTGACACCATTTACCACCCGTCTCGATTACAGATAGACATTTGTGATTATTGACGTGGCTGGCTTTGCCCCCAGCTCCATGACAACAGAGGACCAGGCCAGTTTTGTTCCCAGGTCCTGGGCTTCTATAGCCTCAATCATCTGTGTCTGGACCCCTGAGTTCTGCAGATCTGTGTAACAAAGACTATGGGCTCCCTCCAGCCAGGCCCACTCATGTTTTCCCCAACTCATCCGTGTGCTCAGCATATGTACAGACACAACATTTGCTGAATGAATAAATGAAGTGCCCAGAATAAGAAATGGGGGTCTCCTTGGCCTGTAATTCCCACCAGGGCAGGTATCTTTTGTCTACAACCTAGAACACTGCCTGGCACAAAGCAAGAGCTCAGCACATCATCACTGAACAAAGGGATGAATAGTACTCACGGGCAGGGGTGCAGGCTCTGGATTGCCATGACTGCCAGCCCATTGGCCACCTTATCTGAGAAACTCATGGCGCCATACACGAAGGCTCCACTGTGCTGGGTGCAGGGAAGACATGAGCAGATAGTGGGTGTTGCCCCTGTTCTAGACCCAAACCTCCCCCACCCCAGCCCTACCCTGAGCCCTACCGTGTGGGGGCCAATGAGGTCAGCTGTCATGGCCAGTGAGGTGACGAGGATAGTGGCACAGCCGGTGCCCAGCAGCACAGCTGCCCCATACACAGCCATGCCCAGCCCATCTGCCAATGCCACCCAGGCCGCAAAGACCAGGACCACCAGAAGACCAGTGAAATAGGTCAGCTGTGGAGGTAGAAGCCAAGCCCAGCATCAGACCCATGCCACTGGGCATCCCTAAGCCCCACAATTGCCCTCTCTGGTCTTCAATCTGCCACCTCTACCCTCAACCCCAGCAAATGAGGGGCTTGAGTTCTCTGTTCCCAAGGAGATCCCAGCTCTGACCTTGGATAAGTCAGAGGTACTGAGAACTCTGTAGGGCTGACACCTGAGAGCTGTGATTTCTGTCTAACAGCAGACAGTACAGATGTAAGTCAGTTAACAATGAAAATGAAGAGTCAGCTCCTCAATCACTGTGGCCGCATTTCAAATGCTCAGTAGCCACATGGGGTGGACAGAAAGATCCAGAGTCTGTAGCACCAAGAGTCTGAGAACCCAAGACCCTGCCTGTGGCTCAGGAGGTAGGGCACCAGCCACATATACCAAGGCTGGTGGGTTTGAACCCAGCCCAGGCCAGCTAAAACAACAATGACAACTGCAACAAAAAAATAGCCGGACATTGTGGCAAGGGGCCTGTAGTCCCAGCTACTTGGGAGGCTGAGGCAAGAGAATCGCTTAAGCCTAAGAGTTTGAGGTTGCTGTGAGCTGTGATGCCATGACACTCTACCAAGGGTGATACAGTGAGACTCTTGTCTCAAAAAAAAACAAAAAAAACACACTTGGAAGTCCGGATTCTAGAATTCTTGGTTCTCAGACCCAGGACTTCTACACGGCAAGACTGTCCAGGCCTGGGACCATCTGAGGCTGGAACTGAGTTGCTGGGTTTGTGTCTGGTGGGTTCTTGATTGCAGGGGCCCTTCCCCACCATCCCATCCTCCACCCTGGCTGCCCACTGTCGCTACCCACTCACATTCCTCCCGATATACTTGTTGATGGGCTTCATGAGGAAGGAGGAGAAGAAACCGCTGAGGTACATCACCAGGGGGATGGTTGCAATGAACCTCTGTCAGAGGAGAGCCAGCATGAGTTTCAGATGTAGTTCATGGGCTGGGGGCCACCTCCTATCTCTGCCCCCACCCTGCCCAGCCCAGCTCACCTTGGGCAAGTGGAGGGAATAGGTGAGGTACATGGCCATGTAGGTCTGGGACAGGTTCACAATGAGCCTCGTGGACATGTACAGCATGCCCACCTGTGGACAGATAGACAAAGGGACAGTCAGGTCAGATGGCCTTTCTCCACTCCCACCAGCAGGGGGTGCCAGGACCTGGGTGAGGCCCCTGCAACTGGCACCTGATCCTTCATTAGCAACTTCCCAGATGGGAAGAGAGAGCAGAGATTGATTAGCAATGTCTGCCTGGATGTGGTGTGGAGTAGGGGCAATGTTTGCCATCTGCCAACACTGCCTGCCTTCTGGGTACTGTGGAGTGTGGGGTCTCCACTCCAGCTCCCACCCCCTTGATGCACCTGATAAAAAGCAGGCTCCTGAAGCCAGTCTTTCCAGAGCAGCAGAGGGCGGGCCACAGGGGCTACCAAGGGGCTGCTCTCATCTGGCTCTTCCAGCCTCTGCCGGCGCCTCTCCCTGGTGCCCAGGTGGAAGAGCAGTGAGAAGACGGCTCCAACGCCTACCACCAACAGGGCGAGGTTCTGGGGACCCAGAAGAAATGTATCAGCAATGGCTCTACCAGCCCTAGCCCTGGGTACAAGGACTCTGGAATGGTCCACCCAGGCCCTAGCTCACCCGGAACACTGGTACATCCTGGACCCCGAGCTGGTCGCTGACACTGATGTCCTCAGTGGGCCCCATGCGTGAAGAGCCCTGCAGGTGGAGTAGGAGCCAGGCAGCGCCGTAGACGGTGATATTGGCCACCACAGTGAAGGCATACCTGGTGGTGGGTGCGGCCTCAGCAAGTCAAACCCAAACCACAGGTTGCTTCCATGTGGGGAATGTGGCATCTGGGAAGCCCTTGGCTGAGAGGTAATTTCAGCCACCCACACAATGGGTGACCTCAGGGAAGCTCCTGCTAGGCTCAATTTCCCCAGCCCACATGTGATCTGAGGATGTGCAGCTCTGACCTCCCATGGTCCAAGGGCTAGGGCATAGAGACCTGAGCCAAGTCCAGACTGCAACCCAGAAGCTCTCAGGATACCAGAATAATTGGTTCCCAGATCTTGGGCTGCTAAAGGGCAAAAGACTCAGCCAGGCACAATGGCTCACACCTGTAATCCTAGCACTCTGGGAGGCTGAGGAGGGTGGATTGCCTGAGCTCAGAAGTTTGAGGCTAGCCTGAGCAAGAGCAAGACCCCCGTCTCTAAAAATAGCCAGGTGTTGTGGCAGGTGCCTATAGTCCCAGCTATTGGCAATGTTGAGGCAAGAAAATCACTCGAGCCCAAGAGTTTGAGGTTGCTGTGAGCTATGATGCCACAGCAATATACCCAAATTGAAAGCGTGAGATCCAATAAAAAAAAAAAAAAAAAAAAAAAAAAAAAGAAAGGAAAAGAAAAGAAAAAAGAAAAACTAGCCTGGTGTGTTGGGGGTAGGCACCTGTAGTCTTACCTACTTGGGAGGCTGACATAGGATCACTTGAATCCAAGAGTTTGAGGTTGCTGTGAGCTATAACTCCACAGCACTCTACCCAGGGCAACAGAGTGAGACTCTGTCTCAAATAAATAAATAAATGGCAATGACTCATGGTCTAGAAGCATCCGGCCTCCTCCTGCCTGCAGACACACTTGTCCAGGGATGGAGGGGGAGTCTTCAGATTTCACCAAGACTCAGTTTCCCTGTCTGAAAACAGGAACAATGCCATCTCCAGAGGCCAAATGAGCATGATAGGAAGTCAGCTGGCAAAGTGCTGGCACATAGGAAGTGCCTTGGTCAGCGGGGGCCTTTGGGGGCCCTAGGGATTGAGCAATCCCTGTCATTGGCCCATCTCTTTCTCAGGACCACAATGGGGAACTAAAAGGTGGGGGTGAGGGTGGCCAGAATGGACAGGCTGGTCTAGAGATAGATTAGGGCCCCTGATAAAGATGCTTTGAGCACATAGCAGCCTTAACCTGTCTCCACCTCTGGAATGTGGAGGTAACAGTTCCCACCACCTTGGTACAAGTTGAGGATTAAAGAAGTTGATTTGTGTCAAGGCCATAAAACAATGGTTGGCATGCAGCAAGCATTCAATAAATACTCTTATTGTCATATCCAGAATGATTTCCTCTAGCACCTCAAGCAAGGTGATGGGTAAGCTGGGTGCCAAATGTCCCTGCTTGTGGCAGGCAGAGTTCTATGGTAGCCCTGGAAATGCACCCTGTCACAGTCCCCACCTTGGAGGCAGGATGTCACCCCCAGCTATAGGTTTCGTTCTATGGCAGAGGTAGGGGAACTCTGCAAATATAACTTAGGGCCTTGGGCAGTGTGGGTGGGCCTGGCCCAATTAGGCAAGGCTTTGAACTGCTGGCCTCAAGCAATCATCCTGCCTTAGCTCCCAGAGAGCTGGGTTTATAGGTTTGAGCCACTGTGCCCAGCTGGATGGGACATTGAAACAGAGTTGAGGGCTTCCCAAAGGTGAGAGGTTCCCTTGCTAGCCTCAAAGCAGAGGCCAGCCACTATGAGCTCCACAGGTGCAAAAAAACAAATTCTGCCATCAACCATGTGAGCACAGAAGAGGGACCCCAGCCCTGGCCAACCCCAAAAAATGCAGCCCTAGGACAGACCCTGAGGCAGGAACCTCCAGCTAAACTTCTAAATCTTGACTCACAGAAACTGGGAGATGATAATAAACATGTGTCCCACTAAATTTGTGGTAAATTGTTACACAGTGCCAACCCAATGAGCTACTATTTGACACCTATGCCAGGGACAATGGTTAAGGATTTTAGGGGTTCCTGGCCTGACCTGCCCTACCCAGGGGGTACCTGAGTGCTGTGAGCTCCACCTTCTCGTGGTCGTTGGTGACCAGCTCTGGGATGAGGCTGAGATGGGAGATCTGTGTGGCAGCCCAGCCAAACTGGAAGACGACAATGAAGGGCCCATAGTAAAGGAGGGCAGCCCACTCAGGTGTGGCCACCTTGCAGCCCAGGCAAGGGCTGAAGATGAAGGGGAAGGACAGCAGGACGCAGATGGTGCCTGTGGACAGGGAGATGGAGGGACAGATCACAAGGCTGTCCCACACCAGCTCAGGGATCCCAGTCTTACGGCCCCTTGTGACAAAGGGGAAAACCAAGGTAGAAAAATCTGGTGCCTCTCTGAGGTCACATAGCCAAGCAGAATAAAGGGGCCAGGCTTGGTCGGGCGCGGTGGCTTGCTCCTGTAATCCCAGCACTTGGGAGGCTGAGGCGAGTGGATTGCCTGAGCTCACAGGTTCAAAGACCAACCTGAGCAAGAGCAAAACCCCATCTCTATAGCCAGACATTGTGGTGGGTGCCTGTAGTGCCAGCTACTTGGGAGACTGAGGCAAGAGAATCGCATAAGCCCAGGAGTCGGAGGTTGCTATGAGCTGTGACACCACAGCACTCTACCAAGAACAACATAGTGAGACTCTGTCTGAAAAAAAAAAAAAAAAAGAAAAGAAAAAAAGCCAGGACAGTGCCTGTGGCTCAGTGGGTAGGGCGCCAGCCTCATATACTGAGGGTGGCAGGTTCAAACCTAGCCACGGTCAAACTGCAACAAAAAAGTAGCCAGGCATTGTGGCGGGACCCTGTAGTCCCAGCTACTCGGGAGGCTGAGGCAGGAGAGTCACCTAAGCCCAGGAGTTGGAGGTTGCTGTGAGCTGTGTGATGCTATGGCACTCTATTGAGGGTAGTTAAGACTTCGTCTCAAAAAAAAAAAAAAAAAAAAAAAAAAAAAAAGGAGGAGATCCAAGGGTGACCTCATGCTTGAGAGCTTGGGCCTGCCCCTTCAGCCTCAGGATTGGGAAATGAAACCAAAACCACCCTCAACTATTTCTTTGGAATTGGTGCCTAGAAGGGTTAAGAGTAGATCCCTAGGGGCATAGAGGCTAACTGTGATAGAGGGGGTGGTCACGAACTGTGGACTCTAGTCCGGAGAATGTCCCTTGTTGGCCAGACTCCACCTGCCCACTGACCAATCTGGGTTAACCATTGTTGGATCTAGGCTGCTTGGGTGGGGCACCTCGGGCAAGTGACTGTGTCTCTTTGGGCCTCAGTTTCCAGAAAACAGGGGTAATGAAAATTCCTGAAAGTGTGAAGATTAAGGGTTAATGTGTGAAACAAGCAGGAGCTCCTACTACTCTGAGTCACTTCCTGCCTCAGCAGATTCAAAGCCAGGACCTTTCCACAGCTGTTTTCACTATTTAGAATATACCACCACCACACCCCCACTCCTAGTCATCCTTCAAGACCCTAAAACTAATATCCCCTCTTCCTTCCAAAGCCTCATCTTGCTATCTGCCCCAGTCCACAGGTGTCCACAGTCAGAGGATCCTCTCTCAGGGGTGTAGGAGTAAGCCCTGAGGGCTTTTTAAGGGATGGAGTCCATCTACAGACTCAGAGGTAAAAAAGAGAAGTGGGGACTGTTACCAGGATGAACTTCACTCAAGTTGACTAACCAGTGTGAAGAGGGGCTGCCCTGGCTTCTTAGCTCAACAAGCGCTGCTGGGTCCCCCCTATGCCCACCCTGAGGTAGGGAAGGGACAAAAGTAGAGGCCTCAGTGCCTGACTGGGCACCTATCCCCTGGTTCACCTATAAGGCAAAAACATAAAGCCTTTGGTACTTTTTTTTTTTTTTTTCCCCCAGGATTTTATTTTATTTTATTTATTTTATTTATTTTTTTTTTGAGACAGAGTCTTACTTTGCCACCCTGGGTAGAGTGCCTAGAGTGCCATAATTGGCGTCACAGCTAACAGCAACCTCAAACTCTTGGGCTTAAGCGATTCTTCTGCCTCAGCCTCCCAAGTAGCTGGTACTACAGGCCCCCACCACAACACTCGGCTATTTTTGAAGATGAGGTCCTGCTCTGGCTCAGGCTAGTCTCAAACCTGTGAGCTCTGGCAATCTACCCGCCTAGGCCTTCCAAATGTTAGGTTTACAGGCGTGAGCCACCTCTCCTCGCCCTTCAGTCCTTTATTTACAAAGGTGCCCCCAGTCCCTCTCCTCAGACTCCCAGACTCCTGGAAGAGACCATCCCTGAACCTTAGGCTTCCCACTTATGACAGGAGCACAGTCAGGCCTAGAGGTTCTAAGCTGGTAATGGTTCCACTCTAGGGCTTTTGCACATGCAGTGGCCCCTTCCCAGGGCTGGTTCATCTCCTCAGAGGGGTCTCTTCCACACAGGAATTCTCTTGTTTGACTTTGAGTGTACCTGGGAGATGCTGGGCTCAGCTCTGCAACCAATCTGTCAATCAAAGAGGAACAACTGTTCCCCTTTGTCCCTGTCTGCCACAGCCTCAAATGACCCAGGGACAGCCTATCAGACGTGAAAATCCGGCCTCTCGGCTACAGTTGCTGCAATGCCAGCTGCCCTAAGGCCACCCAGAAACCTGCTCATCTTGCAAAAAAGTGTTCCTCATGAGGGAATGCTCAAACCTCTGCCTTCAGTTGTTGCTCATGAGGGAGGCTTTTATTCACTCCCCTGGCTCCCAAACACCTGCCACACAGAGCAGGCACATCTGTAGGTATCATGGCCAGGGATAATCTCTAGGCCCAGGGCCAGGCAGGGAGAAGCACCCCTGCAGGCTTATCGATGTGCTCAAGGCAGGATGACCCAGCCTGATGGGATGGGCCTCCTGCCCTCTGAGACAGCCCTCTGTAATCAGGGCGCCTCGGGTGGTGCCTGTGGCTCAAAGGATTAGGACTCTGACTCTGTATACTGTAGATGCTGGGTTCAAACCCAGCCCCAGGCAAAAAAACTGAAACAAATAATCAGGGTGCCTCCCAGATATGAGGGGGTCTTCCAACTCCAGTCAGCAAGATGGATGCAAAGCAAGAACAGGACACAGACCCCCAAACCCCAACTCTGAGCTTCCAGGACAATGTCCCTAGGCCAGCACCTCCAAGCACCAAGTTGCCTGAGATGAGGCAAGGGTGCTCTGGGGAAACAGACAGCGGGGGCTCTAGGAAGCCTGACCCTCCCTTAGGCAGAGCTGTCCGAATGGTCACCCAATGGACGGAGAGGTCAGCCAAGCAGTCAGACCCAACCCGGAGAGGGTTCTGTGTGCCCCTGGGGTTCAGACAAAGGAAATTCACACAAAGCATCCTGGGAACTATCAGATGGACAGGGCCCTGCAGGTCAGACAACAGCCAAGAGGCAGACAGGCCTGGGGGCAGTGGCTCATGCCCATAATCCTAGCACTCTGGGAGGCCGAGGTGGGCGGATCACTTGAGCTAAGGAATTTGAGACCAGCTTGAGAAAGAGGCAGACCCAGTCTCTACTAAAAATAAAAAAAACTACACACTTGTTATGTCAGGCGCCTGTAGTCCCAGCTACTTGGGAGGCTGAGGCAAGAGGATCGTTTGAGTCCAGGAGTTTAAGGTTGCTATGAACTAGGACACCACAGCCCCCTACCCAGGGAGACAAAGTGAGACTGTCTAAAAAAACAGAGAGAGGCTGGTAAATTAGCTCATGCCTGTAATCCCAGCACTCTGGGAGGCCTGGCAGGTGGATTGCCTGAGCTCACAGGTTTGAGACCAGACTGAACAAGAGAGCCCCGTCTCTAAAAATAGCTGGGCGTTGTGGTGGGGGCCTGTGTTCCCAGCTACTTGGGAGACTGGGGCAAGAGAATCACTTGAGTCCTAGAGTTTGAAGTTGCTGTGAGCTATGATGCTACAGCACTCTATGAAGGGAGACAAAGTGGGACTCTGTCTCAAAAAAAAAAAAAGAGAGAGAGAAAGAGAGATAGGGGAGGCTGAGCCACAGGGCACACAAGGAGGATACAAGGCTACTGAGCAGAAAAGATGCCGGGAAGCTCATGGGTCAGGTAGACAGAGGAGGGAGGCTCAGGCCATGTACAGACCTACAGAAGTGGGGAGGCTCAGCCTATGGGACACACAGAGGAGGGAGGCTCAGACCATGGGACAGAAGGACAGAGGGGGAAGGCTGAGACCATAAACAGAGGAGGGAGGCTCAGGTCACGGGGCAGGCAGATGAGGGGGAGAGTCAGGCCATAGGTAGACAGACAGAGGGTGCAGGGACAGAGGCTCACGAGTGGGAGAGTCCAGGGTAAATGCTAGAGAGCTGGTGGTGGCCGCGGGGGCGGCGGGCGCTTACCGACTAGGTGCCAGGCCTTGCGCGGGCCGTAGCGGGCGCAGCAGCCGGCGGCGCGGTCGGCCTCATAGCCCACGAGGGGCGTGCACAGCCCATCGGCCACCTGGCCCAGCAGCAGCAGCAGGCCAGCGCCGCGCGAACTGTAGGCGCGCACCGAGTGCAGGTAGAGCAGCAGGTAAGTGAACCACATGGACGCGCACAGGTCGTTGAGAAAGTGGCCCACGGCGTAGCTGAGCCTAGCCAACAGGGACATCGGCCGCGGGGACGTCCCCGCCACAGCCGCCGGGGGCCCCGGGCCCATGGCGCCAAGCCGTGGGGACGTGCCACAACCAGGCACGTCGCGCGCTCCGCGAACGGAACCCCCACCTGGCGTGACTCTGACCCTTGCGCGCCGGGAACCTAAGCGCCCAGTCCACGCCCGGCTCTGCTCTGCTGCTGTCTCAGAGCCCGCTGCGGGGGAGATTGCGGCCCGGGCAGGGCGGGGCGGGGCGGCCCGGGGAATCCCGTGGAGCGGCGGCTGACTCCACCAATCGGAACCGCGACTCAGGACCTTCTAGCCAATCATAATGGAGAGGGTGTTGCCTCAGGGCCTCCGCACCGCGTGCCCACGCGGTCCTAGCGCCCAGATGATACAACCACTTTTAGGATTTTCGGGGGCCGGGGAAGGCAGGGAGTAGGTCTCCACTACCCGCAGACTAGGGGATGAAATAGAGAGGTGGCACTGCTGCCGCCCTCCCAGACTCTTGCCTCCAGGCCGCTCCACTCCGCGTCCCATTGCGGGCCGGGGAGGACTAGGTGGGATGGGGCGGAGATGAGGGTGAAGAGTCTGAGTCGGATCTGGCCTCAGGATCCCGTGAGTTCTTGGGCCGGACGCGGAGACGGCGTATTAGAACTAATTAATTTGCTACTAACGACATAATGGGGATAATCATTATAATGATACCAGCTGGCATTTAACGAGCGTGCCAATTGCCAAGCATGCCCCACGTGGCGGAGGCGGGCGACAGGCCGGGGAGCGGACGTGAGATGCCCAGGGGCGCACAGTGAGTCAGGTGCACTGGCGGAGTCAGGTGCGTGTAATTCCGAGGCCGCTGTCCTCGACCTTCCTCCTAGTACTAACTGCCCTCCCACGTAGCAGTGGTTTCAAGTTCCTCCAAGGAATGGAAGCGCTTCCCCTCAAGTCCGTAGACCTCCTTCAGCGCTGTTTTCAGACATACACGTCCATTGCCTCCCAGCTGTTCCACTTGGGACAAGTTCCTTAACTTCCTAAGAAGACCTTCATCTCCCTAGCCACAGAATAGGAGTAATGTAGCAGTGAGCTCTTACTCCTCTCACCCAGGAAGTGGGAGCTCAGAAAATACCAGTCTAATGCTTGAATGGTACAAATAGAGGCAGGGAAGCTGAAATGAAGAGTGAAATTGAGTCACAGGCAGAGTCACACTTTATAAACCCTACGCTCCAACAACCTAAGGGGTACACAATCCCGACTCCTGTGCTGCCACAGACTACACACTTTTATGAAAATAAAACAAAAATGGGTGAAGAGGGCGAATGGCGGCCAAGAGAGATAAAGTGAGCAGGGGAAGATGAGAGATATGAGGGCAGACTGCCTTGGAGGAGATAGAAGAGATCAAAGGATAATGAGAGATAAGAACCTCAATTCTTTCCTCCCTGTGTACACACTCCACTCTACCCAGGACAACAGTTTGAGGCTCTGTCTCAAAAAAATAAAAAGAAGTATGAGGGCAGCGCCTGTGGCTCAAAGGAGTAGGGTGCCAGCCCCATATGCTGGAGGTGGCGGGTTCAAGCCCAGCTCTGGCCAAAAACTGCAAAAAAAAAAAAATAAATAAATAAATAAATAAATAAATAAAAAGAAGAAGAAAAAAGAAAAGAAAGAAGAAGTATGCAGATTCCTTCTAAGAAGTGAAAGTGGGGTGGGGCATGATGGGTCATACCTGTAATCCCAGCACTCTGGGAGACTGTGGTGGGTGGATTGCCTAAACTCATGAGTACAAGACCAGCCTGAGCAAGAGCAAAACCCTGTCTCTAAAATTAGCCAGGCATTCATTGTTCTGGGTACCTATAGTCCCAGCTACTTGAGAGGCTGAGGCAAGAGGATTGCTTTGAGCCCAAGAGTTTGAGGTTGTTGTGAGCTATGATGCCATAGCACTCTAATGAGGGTGACAAAGTGAAACCTACCTGCAATCCCACTACTAGGCATTTACCCAAATTAAAAGAAAAAGAAAGAAAGAAAGAAAGAAAGAAAGAGGATCAGCGCCAGCCACATACACTGAGGCTGGCGGATTCAAACCCAGCCCGAGCAAGCTAAACAGCAATGATGACAACCTCAACAAAAAAAAATCTGGGTGAGGTGGCACTTAAGTCTCAAAGGGGTAGGGCTCTGGCCCCATAAGCCAGCCATGGAGGGTTCAAACCCAGCCCCAGCCAGAAACTGCAAAAAAAGAAGAAAAAAAAATAGCTGGGTGTTTTGGTGGGCACTTGTAGTCCCAGCTACTTGGGAGACTAAGGCAAGAGAATCGCTTAAGCCCAAGAACTAGAGGTTGCTGTGAGCTGTGACACCACATCACTCTAATGAGGGTGACAAAAGTGAGACTCTGTCTTAAAAAAAAAAAAAAAAAAAAAAGAGGGTGGTGCCTG
Organism: Loris lydekkerianus; assembly: GCA_963574355.1. Classification (NCBI taxonomy): domain Eukaryota; kingdom Metazoa; phylum Chordata; class Mammalia; order Primates; family Lorisidae; genus Loris; species Loris lydekkerianus. The sequence goes on from CAUYPK010068997.1 coordinate 49,583, forward strand.
TAGCTCAGCAGGTAGGGCTCCGGCCATACACACCGAGGCTGGTGGGTTTGAACCTGGCCCAGGCCAGCTAAAACAACAATGACAACCACAACAAAAAAATAGCCAGGCTGGCGGCACCTGTGGCTCAGAGGAGTAGGGCGCCGGCCCCATATGCCAGAGGTGGTGGGTTCAAACCCAGCCCTCCAAAAACTGCAAAAAAAAAAAAAAAAAAAAAAAAAAAAAAAAAAAAAAAAACAGGCATTTTGGCAACCACCTGTATTCCCACCTAAACGAGAGGCTGAGGCAACAGAATTGCTTAAATCAAGGAGTTTTAATTTTCTGTGAGCTTTGACACAATAGAACACTACA
>CAUYPK010068998.1:0-23184 GCA_963574355.1 Loris lydekkerianus
GTCTTGTGCTATAGTTGGGTTATAGCCTTCATGTGAAAGCTATAATTTAGCTTCATAGTAGGGCTGAGTATATTGGATACTTTTTCTTCCATTCCTGAGGTACTTTGCTAAGAAGAATATATTCCAGCTCCATCCATGTAAACATGAAAGAGGTAAAGTCTCCATCTTTCTTTAAGGCTGCATAGTATTCCATGGTATACAAAGGGATTTTTTTCCCTTTGGGGTAGATGCCTAGTGATGGGATTGCAGGATCAAATGCAAGGTGTAATTTGAATTCTTTGAGGATTCTCTATACTTATTTCCATAAAGCTTGTATTAGTTTGCAGTCCCACCAGCAGTGTAAAAGTGTTCCCTTTTCTCTATATCTACTCCAGCTGTACAATTTTTATAATAGTAATGAAAGATGGTTATTATGAAGATTTTAATCTCTTTCCCTAATAATACCCGCATATCATTAGGGAAACACCTGACATTTGTAGTGATATCAGTGGTAGTTTTGTTATATCATCGAGACCTAAGACCATTTCTCTTGTGAATATAGTCTTAGCCATTAAAACCAATATTAAATTGGAACTCTGATTTTGAACTTTCATTTTTGCTTTTATCAGATGAGGATCATGGAGAATTTTTTTCTTTATTAATTATTTGTCCTGATAGATGTTTATATTTTATTAAACTAATTCAGTGGGTATGTCTCATTCCCACAAAAATCCTTGAGGTAATTGGAATAGTTATTGTTTCTTGTGCTACTTGATGTTGAATATTTTGAGCCTGACTTGTTGAAATATCAAAGAATAGTACACTCTAGAGGATATCTGGATTGCATTAGAATGAGTCAGACAGCTTTGTTCTCAAGAAACCAGAGGGTGGAGTTCAGGTAAAGCACATATACAACATGTAAGACTAGGGGAAGCCACAGGAGAAGTGAAAATGCATTGCTGTGTCCTTCTGTCTTCTGTTATATGGTCTCTCATTTTTGCCTAACACTTACTTCCTCTTCGTGCCTCGCTTACTATGCTATAGACACACTGCACGTTATTCAGGACCTCAGCCACTCTAAGGTGGTTGTGGATTGCATCCCAAGGTCTTTATACTTGCAATGCCCCATGTTTGCAGTGCATCTCCCTAGATCCCCTGGGCCTGTCTCATTAGCTGAGAGGAGGCCAAGCATGGTCTTCTTGAGAGGACTTTTGTCACTTCCTAGGGAAAGAAACCCCCATACATAGTCATTCTCGATAATCCTGTTTTCTTCAAAACTCTAATATGAAATCGCCTTGTTTGCTCATTTGTTTGCGTATTTATGGCCTGTGTAATCTCACTAGACTATAAGAGCTATGAAAGAAGAAATGCTGCTATTTTGTTTATTGATGCACTTCTAGCACCTCAGAAGTACCTAGCAAACACTATCCTGCTCCATAAATATTTGTTAAGTGAAAATTAATTTGGAAACTTCTATACGTCTAAGCCTTGTTGGACACTGAATCCTTTAAATTACACTGGAAGATGCACATTCTTTGTTTTGGGGACAATAGTATCAATAGGGGTTAGGTACTCAGGGAGCAATAATATCCTTATATCTCTGGTAGCTCACAATCATCTCACAGCACACAAAGGAATCATTCTGCAAATGAAAATTGAAGAAGAAATGTTTTGAATTTCTAACCAGAATAATTGTACCATTTCTCAATCTCAAAATTTGTGTTGGTTGCTCATCTAATTTGGCAACTTTTCTATAAAGCAAATTGCCTAGATAAGAGCTGTCAGTTTTTAGTAGGCACTGTGTTCATGAGGTATGTTCTAGAGCTATAAATAGAGAATAATTTTTAAAATTATATTTAGTAGGAGGCATTTTCCATAAAGAAATTTTCTAATGTCAGATATGCAACAGCACTTCAAGTCTTTGGCAAATAATGATCCCCGTTATATTAATAGTTATAGTTGGTGTTAAATTATCTCCTCCTTAAAGAATGGTTATTCAATTAGACCATGCTATATATTCAAATTCCACATGTAACATAACTGTGTGAGTAACATGAAGATGGCATTTATTAGCACAGACCTTGTTTCTCCTTCATAACACCAACAGTACTGCACTATATGATACAAATGTGATCTCCTCTGGTAATAGTTCAAACAATAGTGGTATGCTCCTGCAGATTCTCAATAAAAGTATGTCATGTTAGACTGATGAAATCGATATGCTATATCATCATCATCATCATCATCATCATCATCATTTAAAAGTGATTTTAAGCACATGTGAGAGGAATTGTTCAGCTAGGAAGGGCACAGACGGGAAAGATCAATCAATTTTTTATACTATGTAGGAGAACCCAGTTTCTTCAATGCAAAAACAAGTACAATGCAAGGTACATTTGATTTGTACTTGCATTCACATCCAGATATTCCTAAGCCTGCAAAAGAGTCAAGAAGTCTGTTTGCATATAATTGAGAGCTATCTTCCCACCACAGGGAAGCACTCAGTAGACAGTAAGCGGATTTTAGGACTGATTCCCACTGCTGTCCCGGAGCATTGCCATAGTGTCATCTAGCCGCACGTGCTCCTGCTCACATCACCATGCATATGTATGGCCATATGTTTCCTCCGCGTGGGGCTCCTGCATCTCATCACTTGGTTCAATATCAACATTCTCATCTCCTTCCTTGCTGTTCCACACATTGTGTTTCACTCATTGCACCTCTCACCGCACCTCAGGAAAGCTGTCGCTATCGGAAAGGAAATGGCATTGACTGGGACATGTGAGAGTTGACATGTTCTGACCGTCTATGCTAAAATAGTGTTTCTGACGGACTTTTCCTCCGACTTGTCATCACAGAAAAAAGCGAGTGTTTTTTCCTGCTTTCTAACTTGGAGTGTGGGTTGAAGTTCTTTGCCACCCCTCCACTTCTCAAATGAATTAAAGTTCTCAGAATAACTCAGAGGGGAACTGAGTTTTGCATGTGTTTCTCGCAGCTTTGTCTGCAATGGAGGTGATCTAAACTGCTAGGATACCCAAGGGAGCACTGGTGAGAAATGTCATCTGACTCGTCATCACCCATGAAATCTAAGTGTGAAGTGTGGGGGTCGAGTCCAGCGGGAAGGAAAGAAAACAAAATAGAAATGTGGAGAGATGCAGTGGTGTTTTTTTCCATGTCAACAGAGAAACTACATTAGCATCTAAATAATAAACAACAACTGTCCTCTTTCAGTAAGATCTCCCAAGAAACATAATTGTCTAGAAATGCAAAATGCTATGTTGTTTTAGAGGAATTTCAGAACAGGCAGATAAACGTAAAGAAATGGCTCACATTTCCTGCATCAAAATTCTTATTTAATTGATTCTACTTTCAAGTCCAGTCTCTACTGTGCAGGATCCAGTGCAAAATGAAAATGTGAGTTTTCTTATAGAAAAGCAGAAAAAAACATGCACGGAATATAAAGTCTTCCTATCTTCTCAATTGATGGTTGTGGTAATTACTGGTTGTATTTATTATTGTCTGTTTAATGTCCTTCTGAGAAAGCAAACATTTAAATTTTTAATTAATATGAATTTTTTCAATTATTTTAATTTTGTGCAGTGCCAATATTAAAGGCAATGATAAGAGCATAACGCGTATGTGGAATTCTAATATTCCATCATTTGTATTTTGTAACTCATACATGCATATGTGTTCCCACCAGAACAGTAAGAGACACAAAATTAACTCAACCTTTAAAAGAAAACTTACTTCTTGATGTATGCATATACTATTTAGCTTGCCGATGAGCAAAGAAAGATGGAAAGAAAGAGAACTATGGGTTGTACCATATTTTTCTTTTTAAATATTATTATTTTCAGCATACATTATGGACTAACGTGAGAAAGTAATAGAATACTAGTCAGCCTTTAAAAAAAAAAAAAAAGAAAATTTTCCAATATACAAAAACATGACTGGAGCTTGAAGGTACTATGCTAAGTGAAATGTTAGTCACAGAAAGACAAATATTACATGATTCTGCTATGTAAGGTATCTAAAATAGTTATATCTGTGCAATGAAAGAGTGAAATGGCGGTTACTAGGGGCTGGAGGAAGCGGGAAATGGGGAGTTGTTGCTCAATGAATATATATTTTCATTTGTGCAAGATGAATATACTCTGGTGTTTTCTGTTCAACATTATTCTTCTAGTTAACGACAATGTATTATTCACTGTTGTTAAATATGCTAAGGGAAGACCTCATGTCAGTGTTCTTACCACATGAAAAGAAAAGAATGGAAGGAAAAGAAGGGAAAAGAAAAAAAGAAAACAGAAGAAATTATGATTATGATAGCATTTCCTAGTTTGTCTTATTAGAAATCATGGTCTTCTTTCTACATTTGAAGCAAGATCCAGTTCCAATGAAAGCTGTGGCCTCATAGGACTTTCAACCCCATGCTTACTTAGGTTATAAATTTAACAGGTTTACTTTGTACTTATTTGAGTCTCACTGAATGTGTACACATTTTGGGTTTATCAGACTTCTATTCTCATGGGACAGCTAGACATACAATGGGATGGCAAGGAACAAGGAGCATAATATTGCATTAAACTTTTCTGCTACATTATATCATTGAACTGCACTTTTAAAATTCAAGTTCAAGTATAAAATCATTAAGAATTTCAAGATGGTGATAGCAAAAAATTCAACCAAGTACAAAGCTCTTCTGATTTTAGGGCTCTGTGTGACTACACAGTTGATTACTACACTATAAGTCAACCCCAGGTTGTTACTGAGATTACTCTTCATTGTTATCCTAGATATTTGGAACTTCTATTTGTGTATAATGTTTACTATCATATTCAATCAGGCCCACCTACATCCTGAAGTTATGAGAATAAACTCTCTGTGTACCCCCATATTTGCACAAACCCAAAGACAGTCTCGGGGGGGGGAAAGAATGAATTTAATTCAAATGAATTTTGCTGAAACAAATGTTAAAGGTTAAAAGTATCCGAATTTAAGGATATACAATATCAATGGACTTATTCTTTTAATTTTTTTTGTGAAGGGGAGAGAAATTTATTTTTTTGGAGCAAAAGAAGAAAATGTCAGGCTCTCATCTCAAACTCAAAATTCATTCTTCTGAGCAGAGGCACAGAGCTTGTAAATTTTCTAATTAATGACCATCTTGGACTTACCCCCAGACGATTCCCTGGAGCTATCTCCTGTGTCAAAAAGAACAAAGAACTTTCTCCTGCCTCTCCCTGCCACTAATCTGAGGCAGGGATGTAGGTTTTAGTTCTCAAAAAAGGGTAAGAAACTTTTGAACGGAGATGGAAAACATTTTAGCCCCACCAATTCAGGACACTCTCTGTTACATCTTTTCCTCTGTCAATTTATCCCTTCATACTTAAGGAAGGAAGGGTGACATAGTACATACCTTGGGTACTAGCAAGGGGCTCTCATTTACTATTTCTTAATTTCTTAGAGCCTCTAAAGGGCTACCCTTATCTAGAGAAGGGAAACCTATAATACCTTATTCCCTCTTTAGGTGGTTTCCATATAATTTTCCATCAAGATATATTCAGCTGGACAATTAAGAGCTCAAACTCATTTTAGAAAAAGTGCTACGTACCTTCTTGTTGAATAAACTATGGTCACCTTCAAGGTACTCTTGACCATCTGGTGACTGTAGCAATATTCAGCAAGGAGGTAAGTAGCACTTTTTCTGGGATGAGTTTGTGAACGTAACTGTCAGACCTGGTTGGGCTTTGCTTACTTGCTCAGTTATGTCTATTTCAAAAGAAGGTCCATTATTGTTCAAGTTGCTATGGGGGTTTCATTCAAAGACACTTGTGGGTGATCGCAAGACCCTATGTAGCCTATCCACATGTGGATAGCAAGAAGCAAGGTTTTCCACGATGGACTAATTGTAACACCTAAGGAAAGAATGAAGTATCAAAGAGTGAGCACAAATCAGTATAGCTATTCGTTACTATAATCTCTATAATGCTTTAGGAATTAAGTCCTCACTGTAAGTTACCTGTGTAAGGAAGAGTAGAGCCACACCAAGGGGAAGAACTCTTGAAGTTCTTGGAGATTAATTATAAGAGGAACATTACCTAACAACCACAATCAGTGTAACCTGACTCTTGGTACCCTTCATGAATCCCAAACAATTAAAAAAATATATATAACTTTAGAAGCTTTCATCCAATCCAGAGAAGAAATTTTGATAGTATGTAATGTCTTGGGTGGCGTTAATGCTTTTAGTAGAACATTGTAGCTTCTTTTGTCCACAAAGGAGCTTTAGTACTAACAGTAACAGTAGAGAGCCCTGTTCTCAGGAAGAGGGAAAATGTGGTAAATACAATTTGTCAGTAATTTTCTATTCTAATATGTTTTCCTTTCTAAAAACACAGATTGTCAAGTTTATTCAATAAATCAAATAATCAATTAATAATGATAGTTTGAAAAAAATTGCTAGCTGATAAAGAAGTCTCCCTGGAATTTGGACTCAGATATAACTAATTAAGTTTTATGTAATTGTAATAATGACATGTGAATTTTATTTACTGCTGTGGAGATAAGTCACATCTTGCCACCTCTTATATGCCATAAGCAAAAATAAATTCATGCGTGCAAAGTTGTCTGAGGAGAAAGAGAGAGTGCACTGATTTTCAAGATAAAAGCAGGAATAGATAAGACAGCTGACCAGTTCTTGGTTTCAGGTCTGGCTATAATCCTGCATTTGGACTTTTACTGAAATTCTTTATACTTGAGTAAGATCTAATTTCCCTGTGTTGAATTTACAATAAATAAAGAATGCCTAGTTTTATGAGCATAGGAAATTTCTCATGATGGTACAGAATAACCGTGAGGAATCTGACAAAGGAAGAATCCCTCCAAAAATATACTGTGTCTACAACAGGTAAAGAGGTAGAGAAGGAGTTATAGTATTTCATTTTGATGTAGGATTTGTCTAGCCAACTTGGTTTGCTGTTTGTGTGAGAGCAACAGAAAGACTAGACTTCTGAAAGATCCACCAGAAGAACCAAGAAGATTTAGTTCCCCGACTCTGACAGCGAGTTGTTATATCACCATCTTCATCGACTCCCTAGATAAGACAGTAAAAGGAAACATCACCAAAATGTAGAGAAACTTCACTCACCCAGAGCACAAGATCATAACAATCTCAATGAACTGGAAACAGGAACTTACCCCAGAGTTGGAAATATATAAACACTACAAAAGCCAATAGTCTAAAGCCTTGCATTAGATATCCTTTCTAAATTTTTGTACCACTGAAAATTCTCACAAAGCCTAAAAAAGAATATATTTGAGAAATACTTATGAATCCTGTAGTTGTGAATAGCTCTGGTTAATAATAAACTCAGTGTTGCAGAATTTGTCAATTGTATTGCTTTCCCCTTCAATTCTACAATAGGAAGAAGACATTGCCCATTATTTCAATGACATTTTTAAATCCCACAGTTCACAGGTAACTCCGGTGGGATGTAACATTATTTCATCTCTTCACAAATGACAGAGGCAATTCTAATGCCACTCACCAGTACTCACTTCTGCTAATCACCCCTATTTAGTTGTCCCAAAGCACCTGCTTTTTATACACAGTATCTGTAGAATGGGAGCGGAAGAATCTGGTACAATTAAGAACTGAACTATAAGTTATCTTCCAATTCAAATTCATGGGGAAAAATAAGTTTCAAAAATTTCCAACTATTTTTTTCCCTTTCTCCAGTTCATAGGCTTCAATACTGATATTTCAGAAAAACTTATAGTTGATAGTGACTTAATTATAAGAAATCCAAAGAAATGTATTCTGGGGATTCAACTCCTAAGAGTAGATCAAAAATATTTATGGAATAAATGTATAAATTATGCATTCATTATTCTCACATTCATTATTTGGCCTCTTCTTAGATTCATTTATTTATTTCTCCATTCAATGATTTTTTAATGAGTACTACACACAAGGTAAGTGATAGTTAATAAAATTATAAGTGAACAATATTAGTATTTTCCAAAGAAAAATGTATATATGTGTATATTACATCTCACATCTTCTTCCTTACAATGTGACCAACACTATTCCCACTGAGATGAGGGTCTATACACCTTCCCTTGACCCTAAGCAAATTTTGCAACTATATCTATCAATAAAATGCAGCAGATGTGACATTATATGACATCTAAGATAAACTCATCCAAGGCAATATAGCTTCACCTGACCACATGAAGAAGTCCAAGAGGATCAGCTATGAAATTCCTTGGAATTGATATTCCCAGCCAACAGTCTGAATCAATGAATCAGCATGAGTAAATGAACCTTGAGAAGGTTCCAGCCCTTACAGTCTTTGATTCCTTGGTGAATTCTATCCTATTTAAATTTCTGAAATTTTCAGAAACTAGGAAAGATAATAAATGCAATTATTGTTTTAAGCCACTAAGTTGTAAAATGATTTGTTATATGGTCAAAACAACTGAAGCAAAGAAGAAAAATAAGACTTACCCTTATGCAGTTAGTTCTATGAAAGAATCAGGTATTAACTCAATCGAACTATAAGAAGCTGTAAACTCCAATTACAAGTTGTAAATGCTAGAATGTAAACTCAGTAAAAGCAGAGAATCTCCTTCATTGTCGTATCCTTATGACCTGATAAAACAATATGGCAAATTCATAATTGGTGAATGGATAAATGAATAAGCCAAGAGTTATAAAGGATATATACACAAGAATATAAAAACATATACCAGGGAATTCAAATGATCTTAAAGGATTAGGACAGCTTTTATGGAAGAATGATTCATGAACATTCAAGAATAAGAGACATCAAAGCCTGGCTAGGAGTCAGGTACATGGTGCTTTCAAGAATCTAAACTAAGGGTGGTGTAACTAGAATGTAGAGATGAAGGAGAGAGTACTTAGCGCCCACTTATTCCAGGCATTACATTAGGCATTATACATGCTTTATCTTATTTGTATTACCAATGAGAAACAGATTAGGAAGATCTAATGACCTATTTCAGACTTCTTTATAATAGAGAGGAGATACATTTACAAAATTAGCATTGTCTCTTTGATTAAGGTTGCTTTAGATACTCAGGCTAATTTTGGTTCCATATGAAGAATAGAATTATTTTTTCTAGATCTGCAAAACATGACGTTGGTATTTTAATAGGGATTGTATTAAATATATAGATTACTTTGGGTGGTATAGACGTTTTAACAATATTGATTTTGCTGATCCACGATCATAATATATATTTCCATTTGTTTATATTCTCTATGATTTCCATTCTTGATAACTCATAGTTATCCCTATAGATGTCTTTTACCTCCTGGGTTAAAAATATTCCTATGTATTTTATTTTCTTTGTTGATATCGTGAAAGGTATTGAGTCTTTTGATTTGATTCTCAGCTTGACTATTGTTGGTATATAGGAGTGATATTGATTTGTGTATATTTATTTTGTATCCTGAGACTCTGCTGAATTTATTCACCAATTCCAAGAGTCTCTAGGCAGAATGTTTGGGGTTTTCTAGATGTAAGATCATATCATCAGCAGAGAGTGAGTGACAGTTTGACCTCTTCTGTCCCCATTTGAATGCCCTTGATTTCCTTCTCTTGTCTGATTGCTCTGGCTAGGATTTCCAGCACTATGTAGAATAGAACTGGTGATAGTGGGCAACTTTTTCTAGTTCCACATCTAAGCAGAAATGCTTTCAATTTTTTCCTGCTCAGTATGATGTTGGCTGTGGGACTGTCATACATGGTTTTTATGATTTTGAGGTATGTTTCATTTATACCTACATAGTTAAGAGTTATCCTAAAAGAGTGCTGAATTTTGTCAAATGCATTCTCTGCATCCATTGAGATGATCATAGGGTCTTTGTTTTTGCTTCTGTTTATGCATTGAATCAAATTTATGGATTTGCATATGTTGAACCACCCTTGCATCCTTGGGATGAAGCTCACTTGGATGTGGTAGATTTCTTCTTTCTTCTTTCTTTCTTCCTTCTTCCTTCTTCCTTCTTCCTTCTTCCTTCTTCTTCCTTCTTCCTTCTTCTTCCTTCTTCTTTCTTCTTCTTCCTTCTTCTTCCTTTGTGCTTCTGACTTAATTTGCTAGAATTATTTTTTATTTTTTATTTTTTTTACATCAAATCATACATATAAAATATATTGGTCTATTGCTTTCTTTTGTGTGTGTATGTCCTTTCCTCCCTTTGGTATCAAGGTGATACTGGCTTCCTAGACCAAGTTGGGAAAGATTCTTTCCTTCATGATATTATGAAATAATTTCTTCAGTGTAGGAGCCAGACCCTCTTTGTAGATCAGATAAAATTCAGCTGTGAAATCATCTAGTCCAAGACTTTTTTTCATTGGATTGTTTTTGTTTTTTATTGCTAATTGCTGCTTCAATTTTGCTGCTTGATATCAGTCTGTTCAGGAGTTCTATTTCTTCCTGATTGAATGAAAGGAGGTTGTATATTTCCAATAATTTTTCCATTTCCTCAACACTTTCCAGTTTATGTGCACAGAGATTTTTATACTATAGTATATAAATTCAGGGTTGTATTTTTGTGGTGTTGGTTTAATATCTCTTTTTTTTCATTTCTGATTAAGCTTATTAGTGTACTCTTTTCTGTTTTTGGTTCATCTAGCAAGAGGTATGTTAATTTTGTTTATGTTTTAAAAGAACCAATTTTCTGTTTCAGTAATCTTCTCTATAATTATTTTTTATTGATTTCATTTAGTCCTGCTATAATATTAGGAGGTCTAACAAGTTTGTGAACGTATCCTAAAAACATGCTACATACCTTATTGCTGAATATTGCATAGTCACATTCAAAGTAGTTCTCTTAGAAAGCTATGTACTGATTTCCAGTACCTAGTTCATCCTTAAAAACAATTTTGGCACCCTTTTTCTGAAATGTTCATCTGAGCTGTCATTGTATTACCTTTAATGTCCTGAATATCGTCAAAATATCTTCCCTTCAATATTTTCTTTACCTTTGGATAAGGAAAAAGTTTTCAGAGGCCAGATCAGGTGAGTAGGGAGGGGGTTATAATACAGTCATTTGTTTATTGGATAAAAATGACCTTGCAGACAGTGCTATGTGAGCTGGTGCCTTGTTGTGATGCAAGAGCTATGAGTTGTTGGCAAAAAGTTTGGGTCATTTTCGTCTAACTTTTTTATGTATCTTTTTCAGCACTTCCAAATAGTAAACTTGGTTAACTGTTAGTCTAGTTGGTACAAAATTAATAATGAATAATCTCTCTGATATCAAAATAGTTTAGCTATATCATTTCGACTTGATTTGGACTAAGAGAACATTTTTGGTCATGGAGAATTGTCTGACTTCCCTCGTGCATTTTGATGCTTTGTTTCAGAATCATATTGGTGCATCCATGTTTTATTACTAGTGATAACATGGCTCAAAACATCACTTTCCTTCTCCAAAAGGTTTTGGCAAAGTTTCATTCTCCTTTGCTTTTCTTCATTGGTGAGCTCCTTCAGGATTATTTTTGCACACAAGTTTCTCATGCTGAAGTTTTCAGTTAAGATTTTCCTGTTTCTCTGTCAATGTGTACTTGGTCTGCTATGTGTCTCAGACTCAGTGGTAACTTTGGTACACAATTCAACAAATTTTTGCGATGTTTTCATCAGTTCTCTAAGTTATAAGCTACCCTGAACTCTTCATCAGTGATCCTTTCTTTTCTCTCAAAAACACTTTTAATTCATTTGTACATTGCCATTTTTGAGGAATTACCCCCATACACTTGGAACAATGTGTCCCTGATTTCACTTCCACTCTTGCCAAGTTTAACAAGAAATTAATGTTTGTTCATTGCTCTAATTCAAGCTCCAACATTATCTTGATGGCACACAAAATACACAAAAATAATGAATGCTACTCAGCAAGACACTGCTACATGTCAACACAAACACAGCTTGGGAAACACTGATATAGCAAGGTTATTAATCCTTACTGAATCATTTTTACAGTGCTGCCAAGGTAAGTGTATGGTGGCAAGTTCACAAACCTAATTGTCCGACCTCCTAAGCAAGTGTGGTAGGTTAGGAAGTATTTGAAAACATGATCTGAACAGCCAATGGGAATTTTTGGCCAGATTTCTAAATTTAGGAGCTGTCACCAAGAGTGGTAAGTAGCTGCTAGACAGTATAAGTTATGTGAAAACATATAAACTAATAGGCAAAAGAAGAAGAAAAGGTAGCCAGAAAACTCATAAAATACTGAGTGGGAAGATGAGGAAGAGATTGCCAAAGACTGCAAGTTAGTCTTGTGGGGGATAAGAGTTCATATAGAAGAGTGTGATATAGTAAAATACCAGTGAAACCAAAAGGAGAGGACAATAACAAAATGGAGGGTATGTCATAGTTACTCTGTTTTTTTTGTATCAAATATGTATTTCATTGATATGTATATATAGCATATCATAACATAGCATAGTATATTAAATCATATATAGATTTATATATATATATATGTTTATATGTTTTCCTTGGTTGAGTTCTGCCTATATAAAAACCACTCACCATATGTACTGAAAAATTTAGGTATTGTTTTAATTGCTGAGTTGTACAACCAGGGAAGATGTTTCTTATTAGATTGACAGCGTCAAAGGACTTTAGCCTTGTATTATCAAATGAATGCTTTTCAAAAGTTGACAGCTTCCTCTTTTTATTAGTTTAAGAGTAGAGTACAACACTTCAGAGCTGTCATTTAGTTAGACACAGTTCTAAGACATAGAATGTACGTGGACAAGGCACACAATTTGTCTTTGCTGTGTTCAAATGTATCAACCGATTCCAATCCATCTAAATTCGTTAGATATCTTATTACTGAGAATTAAAATATTTGCTAACCAGGTGATGTCAATGGATTATTACTGAATGACAAGGACATTTTTCTGTTGGATCCAAAAGGCTAAACTTGATTACAAAACTCTTCATGAGGAATTCCTTTTTAAACCATTCACCAAATCTCATAAGAGTCAAAGGGATAAATAAGCTCAATGTATTTACCCCCCAAATTGTCAAAGAGATCCAATTATACATCTCTAAAAGTATAGCTATGTTGTAAAAGATAAATTATTTTGGAAAATAAATTCCCTGAAGACAGTGAGTATGTCTATTTTATTCATCACTACAACCTAATCTCTTAGTACTAATATTGCTGGCTCACTCATACCAGGCATTCTTGGATACACGTTTCATGAATCTCAGTTTAATTCAAAATATTCTCATAAGCATATTTAGCTTAAGAATCCTGAGCTTATTGTAAATATGGTTTCTATTAGACATAGGGTTCTATTTGAAATAGGTTTGTGTCTACATATCAATGCTTATTGATTTCTCACCCACAAGATGTTGAATTTGAAGAATTAAACAATTTCTGAATAACAGTCATGATAGAGCACCAAAGATCCCTGACTCTGGTGTAATTCCATAGATATAATTTAAGATATCAAGGCACATTGTCTTAGGAAGGGCTGGATCTATGCATGCTATTACCCTTGAAGATCTTCTTGAGGGAAAGAGATGTGAAAGACAGTGATATTGATAATCTAATACTGTGTAGGCCTAGGCTAATGTGTGTGTTTGTCTTTTATTTTTTATTTATTTACTTTTGTTGTTGTTGTTATTGTCATTGTTGTTTGGCAGGCCCAGGCTGGGTTTGAACCCTCCAGCTCTGGTGTATGTGGCTGGGGCCCTACATGCTGAGCTACAGGTGCTGAGCCTGTCTCTTAGTTTTTAACTGAAAAGTTTAAAAAGTTAGAAAAAAATTATAAAATAGAAAAATGTTTATAGAATAAGAAAAAACTATTTTGTACAGTTGTAAAATGTGTTTATATCTAAGCTAAGTGTTATTAGAAAAAAGTTAAAAGAAACTTGATAAGTTTATAAAGTAAACATGTTACAGTAAGCTAAGGTTAACTGATTGATGATTAGAGAAGTTTGTGAATATAAATGTAGTGTAGCCTAAGTATACAGTGTTTGTAAAGTTTACGGTATGACACAATAGTGTCCTTGGTCTTCACATGCACTTACACTCACTCACTGATACCCAGAGCATTTCTCAGTACTGTAAGTTCTATTCGTGTAAGTGCCCTGTACCATTTTTTATCTCTCACACCATATTTTTGCTATGCCCTTTCTATGTTTATGTATGTTTACATACACAAATACTTGGCAGTGTATTACAATCACTTGAAATATTCAGTATAGCAACATGCTGTATAGATTTGTAGCCTAGGAGCAATAGGCTATCCCTTTGCATACCTATGTAGCCAAGCGAAGTGTTTAGTAGACTATAACATCAAGGATTGCGTAAGTGCATTCCATGTTGCTCACACTGCAAAATCACCTAGTCACACATTTCTTAGAATATATCCCCTTTGTTAAGCAATATGTAACTGTATTTAACAGATAATTAAATACCTACTATCTTATTTCAAGTACCCAACTAAATGTTGGGTATACAAAAAAGAATAAAAAGTATCTTTCAAAAGTTTTGATGTGTAAAGTATAATTTTATATCAATATAAACCTTAACGAAAATCGTTGTCTTAAAGGGGAGAAATAATTCAATATCAATAGACCCAATATCACCTTTAATCCTGGTTGAATGGGGACACTGCCTCAACTCCTAGCATAGATAGAAAGGGGCTGCAAAATATGTTCACTGAGGGGGTGGAGGAAGGACCTTGCACCTCCAGAGGAAGACCTGGGTAGAATGATGAGCCAAGTACTCTGAAAGGATAGGTTGAGGGAAAATAACTGAATCAAAATCCAGTCAATGAAATAATTTTGAATCTATTTCAATGGATTGAAATCGTCAAGAAAGTTTTCAGAGGAAATATTTTAAATAAGAGGTAATTTGATAATGAAATTATTATATTGCTACTTTTTGCTACATTATAATTTCAAAAAATATTATACGTGTAACGAATATTTTTACTTCATCCAATAACATTTTATGAATAATATTATTAATGAGTTTATAAATGTTTATACTATTTGCAGCCTGGCTAAAATAATACCAGGCTTGAAAACAAGTGCTGAATCAATTGGACTTACTGTATATAACATTATCGAGTTCCTAACAATTAATTTATATTTCTTTTTTTTTTTTTCTTCTTCCTTTCCAAATGATATAAGGGTACATACAATTAGTACATTGTTTGTACTTGTAAGGTAAAATATAAGTTAGAATTGTGTCAAGAATTAATTTACATTCACAGAAAATTATTTTATTCGATTCACAGAAAGGTATAGCTAAAAAAATATTTCGGGGAAATGAAGACCAAAATTGATACAGGGGAAATATGATGCAATGGGAAAAGAATTAGATTTTAGTTCTAGCTCCTCTAGGATCTATTAAAAAATTAAATTATTAAACATGTAGTTGCCTCCTGAGTCTCAGGTTTTTATATGTGAAAAGGGAAGTGGAGGTGGGTTAGATTAAGTATAATAGAAATGTTACATTCGATGCCTCAGTTTCTCTCTCCCAGGGCAATGACAGACATTGCTGTGGGATCACTGGCCTCTTTTCTATCTATGATTTGTGTAATTCAAATAATGTAATTGAATATGAAATGGAATTTCTTTAGTAAAATAATTGACTTATGCATGAAGCTACACATACATTTTTGAAAACTTTGTAAAATATAAATTTTTATTATATAAATAAAAATACACTTACTTAGCAACTATTATTAATAGAAATGTTAACCAATATTCTCTATCTTTGTTCAATTAGGTTTTTACTTGTTTTAGACTTTTGGTTTGTTTGCTTTCATTTTGTTTTTAGAAAGAGGGGAAGAAAAGCCCATCAGATCTTAAGTATTCAGCTTTATTTGTGTGGTAATCTTCTAAAATATTATAATTACAGTGAAACTTCATTTGGCACTTTCAATTAATGTGCAATAATATAAATATTCTCCACTCCAGTTATAATGAAATCCTTTTGGGGGAATGTTCATAAATTGGTGCATAATATAGAAATCAAATATTACATATTAAGGATCAACTGTTTACCCTCATCCTGCTACTCTGACTCAATCCAATTCAACCTACTGCTCAACTTTGGAGACACTTTCTGATAGAGAATTAAATCAATCTCCCTTTGTATTTCTAAATATGTTAAAGCCAATCTGAACTACATTGTTTAATTTTCGAGACAGGGTCTCATTCTGTCACTTGGATGAGAGTGCCATGGCATTATTGTAGCTCAAACTCGTAGGCACAAAAAATTCTCCTGTTTCAGACACCTGGAATAACTGGGATTACAGGTACATGCCACCATGCCCAGTTAATTTCCCTATTTTTTTTTTTTTTTTTCAGACAGGGGGTTTCATTCATGCTCCAGCAGGTCTCAAAATTCTGATCTCAAACAGTCCTCCTGCCTCAACCTCAACAGTGTGAGCTAACTGTGCCTGCCCAGCCTGAACTAGTCTTATTGAAGATTTCTTTAAGTTTTCCATTCCATAGCAGGAATTATTTTTCCTAAACTTCTTTAGTACATTAAATAGAATAAAATGCAAAAAGTGCTCTTCAGCCCTCATTATTTTTCTTTCAGCTTATTTACTTTATGCCATGATACTCTGGATACTTGAACACAGTATTATACCACACAATTAAATTATACTAGTCTTCTGAGGAGAAATGTTTTCTGTATTGTTCAAAATTACTCTCATCAAACTTGGCACATGAAAGACATCAATAAATGGCTATGCTATTCATTAAATTTAACAAGTAGAAAGGAGAATTTTATTTTTAATTTTCTCCTACTATAAATATTTTATAAGAAGACTTGTGACTTCATTTTGATGGAACAGATTGTTTATAAAACAATAGCAAAAAAGAAACCTATAAAAATACTCATGTAATATAAACTACTAGTTTAACTGCTATATGGATTCATTTGAATTTTATAGTTTGAACAGAAGTTGGTTATTATTAAGAAAGAAAAATGTTCATGTCCCAAAAGTATTCTAGGCATGATATTCCAATAAACAAAATTTATGCTTAAGTGAAAAATGGAGTAAAAATTCTTTGATATTAAGAATAATTACTATGTGATTGATCAGAACCTTTACAAGCTCTGTTGCTTCTGTTTTTTCTAGTTAAGATGCTGCTGTCCATAATGTATGTATTGCCAGAAAAAACAAAGGGACCCTGTTGTTTTGGAGAAAGGAGTGTGCCAGCCTCCCCACTTGCTGACAAATTAATAAGCTTCTCTTTCCTTTGCTTCACAGTAAATAACATAAAATAAAATAATTGTTAGCTAAAAATCTGAAACATTTAAGTCAAATCTTATTGGGGTCTTCTAGTACCAGAATTCTTGGAGACTTTCAGGGTCTTTATGTGGACATAAATTTCACATCTTCAAAAATTGTAAATGATGGCTCTGTGTGAAAACTGTGCTGTGTGTGATTTTAATAAGTCTAACCACCCTCTGAACCTTTTTGTTGACTTATTCCAATTGACTGTGTTAGTCTTTATAACAAATCTCCATTATCAAGTTATATTGAAGAGGAAGAATTCTTAATATAAATAGCTTAATTTCTAAATATATATTTATGCATATAATTAATGGACCCAATTAACAAAATGAACCACAGGTTTGAATGTCATCTTCCTAACTAACTATACTTGTGTGTATTATTTTAGAGGAATTGAATTTTAAATATAAAGTGATGTTTCAGGATGATTTCCATTTCAGTTATGGTATTAAGTTACGCTTCCTCCCAAGAATACCTAGGAAAGCGCAATAAAATTCACGAGAAGAAAATAGCATATGTTTGAATATGTTAGAAAGCAGACAGAAGATAGGGCTGATGGTATCAAGATACCAGATATAGTCAGAGACAACAGAAACACATGGAGAAGAGCAAGGTATTTATGCCGAAATTTTCTTCCCAGGGTATTTGTTTTAAACGTGAGATACAGAGGCTGAACAGAAAGTAGTAATCCAGATATTGCAGCAGTTTTTCCGGACAAGAGAAACTAAAATTTAAATTTCAGTCTGGCAAAATATTTACAACTTGAGGGACTAAACACAAAGAAAAGAGAAGCACAAAGAAATAAGCCATGAATTTTGCGTGTAATTTTCTCTCCAGGAAGTCTGCTAAGCTGAATATGGGCAGGGCAAGGTGCTCAGAACAGAAAATGCAAAATAGTTACCCAGTGGCTAAGAACAAAGCAGATATTTCAGCAGATTTATTGTGCGAGAGACAAATAATTTGGATTGAGAGCCTACCCAGAAGGAAGAAAGCAGGTCAATAATGAAAGCTTTTGTAGTTATGAACCTAGGAAAGGGTAGAACTTAGAAGTAATAGCAAACTAGAAATAAACTAGTTAAGGGGCTGCTGCCCATAGTCTTATGTGTTGCCAGAGAGAATGAATCTATTACACCAAGCAGAGCCACAACAATGTTTCTGTACATTTCCAGACTTCAGTCAAAAACTGATAGGATTCATAAAAGCAAATCTAAATTACTGAAACTAAACAAATAAAAATTATAAAGTCCCAACTCAAATATTGGCATTACCATCTAAGGTCTTTAAAATATTTGTGATTCAAATGCTTGAGAAAATAGATGGACAAAATAAAGAATGTCATCAGAGAAGTTTATTATATTAAAAATAAATATAGAAACAATGGTACTGAGAAGGAGAACAATTAAAGTTAAGAACTTAATAGAGTCAGCATATTACATAGTGAAGAAAAGATAATACACTTTGAGATAATATCATCATTTCTCTGTACAAATGCCACTGCCTGCCACTCTTTTCTATTCATATCAATCATGGTGAGATTTCCTACCTCTTCTCTTTTTTCCAAGAAAAAGTCCACCTAAATTTCAAAATGCCACTTTCCTCACTCTCTTGTTGTGAATTGTATGGCTGGATGAGATTGAAATAAAGATTAGCTGCTCTCTTTGAGAATTAACTGGAAAAAATACCTAGTTTAAGAAAAACTTAATGTCATTGACTTAAGGAATAAAAAGTTATAAAGGTTGGAAAATGTATTCCAATTCATTTGGACAGCTAATAATTTTTCAAATTATTTCGAAAACTGGCAAGTATAAATGAATTAGCTTTCCTGATAAGATTATGAGAACTTTCCATTTCCCTTTTGGGTGACTCCTTGAGAGAGTTACCATTTCCAAAGTGTTATCCAAACCAAAGTGTTATTCAGTTTTCTTCAATAGAATGAGCAGGCATGTAGGAAAGTGCCGCCTAATTAGTTTGTGGAACTGAATGTTGGTTTGATGATCTTCTTTGATGCTTTGCAAACAAAACAAAACCACCACTTCTCAAACATTAGTATATTTTCTTCTTTCTGCTTGGCTGATAATGTGGTTAACTAAGACATTAAATAATTTTCCCACATTTTATTTGTCTAAAGTGAGAAAATTCAGTCTATAGTGTGTATGTCCGTTTACATGCTAAAAGAAGAAAAGACTTAAAATTACGTTCTGAATTATGTTCTTCTAACTGCTTTGTGAACTGTGATAATAAGCATACCTAAAATTTATTACAATAATAATGCTCTGTGTCAAATTTTTATATCTATCTTCTTATTTAATTCTCACAATAAACCTAGCACATTAATACTTTTATTAACTTCACTCTTATAAAAAATTAAATAAGTGGAATACCTTGTCTAAGAACACAAACTATTAAGAACTGGATATAAGAATCCAAGATTATTCAGCTCCTGCTTTTGATCAAGAAAATAATCTGCCTCTAGAAGACAAGATATTTAATCTTAACTATTAAGAGCTTTTGGTAAAATTTAGGAGTACTTTTAATGGCACAGGTGTCTATGACTCAAAAAATGTAAGATAGACCAGGGAGCTTGCAATTTTCTCTCCATTATTGTATATAACTCTATATATCAGCTTCCTAATTGTAGGCAGTGAACACCTTTGGTCATATTCAAAATAATAGAATTTTCTCTATGAGCCTTGGCCCTCATTTTTTAAGTAAAAATACAGTGAAATTGATGGACATAATTAGGATGAACACTTCATATCTCTCCTCTTTGAAATGATTGCAGGATTGCCATGAAAATAAATAGGGAACAGTCAAAAATCACAATTTTAGAGTGTCCTACATCAAATGTAAATGTGAGTAGGAAAAATAATAGCTCTCTAGAATCTTTCAGTGGGTAGCCCCGCCATATTATGATTTTATAAGGAAGTCAGTGAGTAAGAATAAGTAATCCTTTAAGAACACAATTTAAAGAAGTACTTGTTTTGTGCTTCTATATACATGAGAGTGTTCTCCTTGTGCTAAGTCTACAACATATGACCTTTGAAAATAAAGTCTTAGTCCAAAGTGGGAAAATAAATAAGAAGGCAAAAGATAGGAAAGCTATTACCATTGCAATGATCATGATATGACAGTTCTGGATTGAGCATATCATCTGCTTTCCCTAAGGTGATTTCTCATAGCCTTGACCTAGAAAGCATCTTTACGCTTATTCTGTACAGAATGAGTTCTATTTAAGTATGTTCTGCCTTATATATGATGCTAGATAGTGCAGCTCACCAAAAAACCAAACCAAGACAAAATAATACCAAAAGCATTGTTCTTTATAATGTAGACACGTCATGGACCAATAATGCCTTGGTTACAGTGACTAGAAATAATATATAAATGAATGAAATGGGATCATTCTACTAGTAGCAATAGAGAAATGCCTGGCTATTCTAAGTAAGAGGGAATTGAATTACTTGAATAGAAGACTGAGACTAAGCTTCATTTAACAATTAATGAAGATGTAACAAATATGGACGATATAATAAGGTTTTCCAGGGTTCATTTCTAGTGAATTTCTAAGTACTCCTGTGATTAACAGAATCACAAAGTGAATACCTGATGAGAAAACAAGTCTTAGCACACAGCTCAGGACAATTATAATACTTTATGTCCTTGATTAGAACTAGATACCAGAGCAAATGCATAATGACCATTTAAGAGGAGAAAGATGACTGAATTATTATTCTCCCACACTGTATTTTTAGAAGTGAGAACACTTTGATAAACTAAAGAGATTTTTTTTTTTCAGTAGTTTTCTGGGTTCTGTTTTTTTTATTTCCTAGCCCTTTAGAAGGAGAATGTTTTCTGTGAAAAGTCTCATCTTTGCTTCAACAATCTTTCTGAATTATGGTGATACACTTGAGTTTTATGTATATAAACCAGAACTTTGACAGCAGGAAGAAATGATCTTCTATCATAAATTCTTACCCTTTAAAAAGACACCATATGTTTCTTTTGCCAAATACTTTTGCCAAAATACTTCCCTACCACTGCATTACTGTAACTATTGCAGATATTTTGTGGTCCTTGTTATAGTAGCAAACACACCTAAAGAGCCTTAATCCTCTTGTCAGTGCATAAAGAATCATGAGAAATTTCTTTGAAGTCCTACTTCCTTGTTCAAATCCCAGTTACATCATTTCCTCATGGCATAATATTAGCAACTGCCAACTCTCTCAAGGATGTCTAACCTGTGGCCTGTGGGCTGCACATTCTTTATTTGAGGACTCTTTTGCTTATCTGTGGTTTTGGATATCATGAAAAGTATGCATGAACCTTTTTGTTTGTTTGTTTTTGTGTTTTTTCTCATTGGTTGTCCTTAGCATTTGTGTATTTAATGTATGGGCCAAAACAACTCTTCTTCCCACATGTGGCAGAAAAGAAAAAAGGTTGGACACCCCTGCTTGGAGCATTAATAAGAGCTCCTCATAGAGCTTTTGCATGATTAAATAAAATAATCCATGTAGAGGATTTAGCAAAATACCCAGAACATAGTATAAAAAGAATGATAACAATTCTTATTATACTTACTGTTATCCATATAAAACTTATGCTCCAGGTTCCTCCTTTGAGAAAGGCAAACTATCTCTGAACCTTGGTTGCCAGGATCTCATGACAAAAACCAATGAACACAAAAATTGGAAAGTAAAGTAAAAAACAGACCAATTAATGTGTCAATTAATCCCTTAAAGTATAACAAAGATACAGTGTGGAAAGATTCCAGAAATATATAAAAAGCACAGGAATGCCTCACCTGGGTGACTTGGCTGAGACTATAAATTCTTATTCCCATCATGTACCAATTAAATGTAATGATGATATTATTTTGTTACTATTTCATGAAAAAGTTGATTTTTGTTTCAGAATCTCAAAAGAAAATAGCTCACCCTTTATTTCTACTTTAGCCTTCTTAGAATTCATTTCCATAAAGGGCTATCACTACTAAAGATATTATCTATCTCTATTCAATAGCTGTGGTAATGTGTGTTCTCAGCCAACAGAAGCAATAAAAACCAGGGGCTGGCTGCGTTCTGATTGGTTAGCGTCTCCGCGAGTTGAAACTAGGCGGTTAAAGCTCTGGTTGCGACCGGGCGGCGGGAGACAAGGGAAGCCCGAGCAAGGGACTTTTAGTTTGAGACGGTGCTTGGGTCTGATAAAGATGGAAGAGGTGAAGGGAATTCCTGTAAGAGTGGCTCTGCGTTGTCGCCCGCTGGTCCCCAAAGAGATTAGCGAGGGCTGCCAGATGTGTCTTTCCTTCGTGCCCGGAGAGCCTCAGGTGGTGGTTGGTACTGATAAATCCTTTACCTACGATTTTGTGTTTGACCCCTGTACTGAACAGGAAGAAGTCTTCGATACAGCAGTAGCACCACTCATACAAGGCATATTTAAAGGATATAATGCAACTGTCCTGGCCTATGGGCAGACTGGGTCTGGAAAAACCTATTCAATGGGAGGTGCATACACTTCAGAACAAGAAAATGAGCCAACAGTTGGGGTCATTCCTAGGGTAATACAACTACTCTTCAAAGAAATTGATAAAAGGAGTGACTTTGAATTTACTCTGAAAGTGTCTTACTTGGAGATTTATAATGAAGAAATTTTGGATCTTCTATGCCCGTCTCGTGAGAAAGCCCCTCAAATAAATATACGGGAGGATCCTAAGGAAGGCATAAAGATTGTGGGGCTCACTGAGAAGATGGTATTAGTTGCCCTGGATACTGTTTCCTGTTTGGAGCAGGGCAACAACTGTAGGACTGTGGCCTCCACAGCTATGAATTCTCAGTCATCCCGATCTCATGCCATCTTTACAATCTCTATAGAACAAAGAAAGAAAAGTGAC
>CAUYPK010069003.1:0-10188 GCA_963574355.1 Loris lydekkerianus
TCCCCGCCTTTAAGCTGCTCAGTCACTAGGTTACTTTGTCCCGCCCGATCCTTGCTCTGGGACCCTGAGGGCAAAGCTTGCCGGAGCAGTTTTTCCACACAATGGCTTTCACTTAGCCCAGCTCAGTGGCTCCTTTTGGGGGCCGCAGACAATGCCCAAAGTTCTCCACAGTTTTGCTCAAGCTATCCCCAATGCAGCTTAACTGAGCGTCAAGTCCAAGAACACCAAAAAAGTTCACAGGTAAGGTCTTTCCGGTTTGCAGTCTCACTGCTGCTTGTACTCACAGTTGCCGGCGTGATTAGGTTGACGAATACATGCAGCCACTTGCCAGTTTTCCACTGTTTTTGTCTTCCTCCTGGGGTCCAGAAGTCCCTTGCTGGCTCCCTGTATCCTCAAAAGGATGATCATAGGCAGATCCCACCGGCCAGAGATATCTGGAGTCTTGTCTCCCCAGATTCGCCAAGCCCAGTTACAGGGAAGCTGTTATTCAGCCGCCATCTTTAATCCCTCTATTGGTTGTTAATAGCACAAGAAGGATAGTTCTAGAATCATCATAATTTTCAAGCTCCTAATATAATTAAATGGATATTTATGTTTAACTGTTCTGAACATGCAATATGTATTTATATTCTTTTCTGTTTTAAAAGGAACAATCAAGCTGGAAACAATATTATCTTTAATTGGTGCAAATTTCTTATAAAAAAAAATTTATAACATAAGTATCTCTCCCACATATATCTGACCCTTACACAACAAGCATTGTAGAGGTATCAATCCCCATGAAGTAAAAAATCCACTTATAATGTTTAATTCTTCCAAAACTTCAGTAGTAATAATAGCTTACTGTTGACTGGTAGCCTTACCTATGACATAGATAGTTGATCAGCAGTTGTATTACATATGTTAAATGGATATGCTTTCTTACTCTACAGCAATTTGGAGAAAAGAAAATCTTGTTGTGAATATAATAAAGAAGAGGAACTATATTTACTGTCTGTTAAATAGAAGTAGATCATCACAAAGGATTCCATTCTGTTTGCCTTCACATTAAGTAGGCTGATACTTGGTCTTGCTGTCTCATGGTGGCAGAGGTCAGTCTGTTCAACCTGTGTTGTTCAAGGGTCAACTGTACTAGAATTATGTACACTTGTAATATGAATCCAATAATTAAGTACAGATAATGATTATCCAAATTTTTTTTTAAATCACTAAATACTAATTAAACTTGCCTTTCACTATAGTAATCAATAAAACTCAGAAGTCAAACATAGATATTTATATGCTTTAATTCATTCTAGGTATAATATTTTAACAAAATTCTTGGTTTAATTTTATGTGGTGCTCCACAAGTTAAACTTTTTAAGAGAAAAACTTATCTTTAAGAATTATTTTTGTTAAAAAATAGATCTTTGAGAATAAAAAATTTAGAAAAAATAAAAATATATTTCCTTAAATTTTATTGTATTAAGATTTAAAAATTTTATAATATAAAAATTACAATATTAGATAACTGAGAAAAATAGTCTCTAAAAACATACATAGATCAGAATATTCATTACTATTTTAAAAGTATCCTTTGATTAAAGTTGCTAAAAATTGGCCAAAACTGTAACAAGTACTATTGACTGGAAGCTTCACCAACTGTTGATCAACTCTTTATGTCATTTTTAAGCCTTCCAGTCAAAGTCATCCTTTGGTCGAAGTCACTAAAAGTCCCTAGAAACTTCTAATAAGAAATACAGAGAAAATCTAGGTAAAACTGGATTTGAAAATTAGATTGTTTTTACTTTCTATTCATTTTTTAAGGCAAAATTTGTAACATAAATGTAACCATTACAAAATGTATAGCTCACTGGCTCTTAGTACACTCACAGTGTTATGCACCATCATCTCTATTTAGTTCTTAAATATTTTTACTACCCTGAAAGGAAGCCTTGGACATAGTAAGCTGTCAGTCCACATCACTGGCAACCACTGATCTTCTTACTATTTTGAAGGGCTTTACCTATTCTGGTAATTCATATAAATAAAATTACATAATATGTGATCTTTTACTTCTAGCCTCTTTTGCTTATTGTGATGTTCAATGATCTGCATTGTATCATGTATAAGTACTTCATTCCTTTATATTATTAAATAATATTTCCTTATATGCATATAACATATTTTGTTTATCCATTTATATGTGGGTGGACATTTTGAGTATTTGCTTTTAATGCCTTTGGGTAAATACCTAGAAGTAAAATTATTAGATCATATGTAATTCTATGTTTGACGAAATAGACAGTTTCGTCAATGTCTGCACCATTTTACATCTCGACCAGCAATGTATGCGAATTCTGATTTCTCCGCATTCTCCCCAACATCTATCATTTTCTGATTTTTCTTAATTTTTTTATCATAGCCACCTGCCAAATGTAAAATGGTATTTCATTTTGAAGTGGCAGTATGATTTTAGGTAAAATATAGAAAGCATGCCCCACGATTGGAAAAAAAAAAAAAAAAAAAAAAAAAGTGAAGTTGGGCTTCATTAAAACAAAATATTTTTTTCTCTGAAAAAGACAGTATTTGGAGAATTGAAAGACAAGGCAGAGACTGTGAGAGATCTTTGCAAAACTCAGATACAGAACTGGTGTCCAAAACTTACAAAGAGGAAAGAAAGAAGGAAGGAAGGAAGGAAGGAAGGAAGGAAGGAAGGAAGGAAGGAAGGAAAGAAGGAAGGAAGAAGGGCAGGCAGGCTTAAACTCAACATCCTTTGTAATTAGAAAACTGCAAATCAAAACAGTGAAATACCACTACACAAGCATTATAATGGTTCAAATTAAAACAAAAGAAAACTTGACTATACCAATTGCTGGTGAAGGTATAGAGCGGGGAAATTCTCCTTCATTGCTAGTGGGTATGCAAAATGTGTGGCTACTTTGCAAGAAAATCTCCCATAGTTTCTTACAAAGTGAAGCATAATCTTACCATATGATCTTGTAATCATATTCCTGGATGATGACCTAATCTAAAAATTATGTTCATATAAGAACCTGCAGCTTAAACTTATCACTGCATTATTTATAATAGCTCAATACTGGAATGAACCAAGATATTCCCCAATATATCCCTGGATAAACAAACTGTGGTACTTTCATAAAATAAACCATTTTTCAGCAGTAAAGAGAAATGGACTGTCAAGATACAAAATGACAGAGTCACAACTTAAATGCTTATTTCTAAATGAAAGAAGTCAATCTGAAAAGGGTACAGACTATATTTCTCCCAAATGTTTAGGGGAAAGGGCATGAGAGTTGAATAGGCAAAGGATAGTAAATTTTTAAGTTGGTGATATGTACTCTGTATGGTATGTTATGTTGGATATATGATACTATCGATTTATCAAAATTCATAGAACTTTACAGCACAAAGCAGACCTAAACAATGTAACAGTCTTCAAAATACATAAAATAAGGTTATTGAAGAGAGTAAGAAGAAAAGGGGCTGATCTAAGGAATTTGGGCAATCAGTGGGGTTTGTAAGACTAAAGACAAAAGGAATTTCTTACAAGCACTATTCTATAAATGAAAATGTTATTTTCTAATGTGGGTGTGGTTTGACAATTCTGATACTTCTTTATATGCATACTCATCTTACACAATTAAGTAATTGGATGGTAGATAATAGGGGACATGTATCTTATTGGACAGTGCAAGGGGAGGAAGCAAGAATGATCTATGCAATAATGGATTTGAGTTGGAGACATCCATGTAAACTCATATTTAACATAATATAGACACAGATGGTTAGTACATAAATATAATATATGTATATTAGAAATGGACAGGTGTACAAACATGTATTCCTTTACTTTGTTCACCAAAGAGGTTTTAAAATCAAGGAAAACTCAGTAGGAACAAGCACACCCAGTATCCAGAACTTTAAAATCATTCTCCAAAAAAACAATATGAGCTTCTTAGAGAAATAGCCATTCTAGGACTGGGGCATAAATGTCTAGAATATCATGGAAGATGATGTAGAAAGTAAAGAAGTGCTCAAAAATAATAAACCACATGGATAGGTCTTTGTGAAAAGGGCACAGCAACTATTGGAAAGAGCTCTCAAGGGCCAAAGCTGGAAAAAGTGGAACAAAATAAACAAAGTAGTAGTAGATTAATTGGATTATATACGGAAATGTACAACAAATGTTCCTGAGTCTGTACTGATAGGAATTAAATGATTGAATGAGTAAAATATAACATATGTGAGAGAGAAAGCAAATATATTACGCAGAAGAATTCAGAATTATTTGCATGTATATTCTGTCCTAAAGTAGGAAGAACATAACTTCCCACTTACGAAGTGTGAAGTGTGCATAGTGACTTCTCTCTAAAGAGGATAGAATGGAAAGGGGAGGGGAATAAAAATTTTACATTGAAGATCACTACCTCAGTAAGTTGACTAAGGTTTATATTAATAATGATAATGATAAATCATGTTAATGATATGTATTCTTGAGACGATGTGGTCAAGAACAGCCCTTTTATCCTTTTTGGTCTTTCCTCCCCAACACCTATAACTTCCATTAAAAAAAAATCAGAAAAATCCAAGTAGTTGGATTTTACAAGATACCCAGCCAGTACTCTTCCAGACAGTCAAAGTCAAGAAAGACATGAATAATCTCAGACACTGTCAGCTCTAAAAGGAGTCTAAAAGGGCTAGAGCTTCGAGAACTAAATGTACTATAGGATCTTGAAACATAAAAGAGACATTAAGTAAAAACAACTAGGGAAATACGAATAAAGTCTGGACTTATTTAATAATGATGTATCAATATTCATTCATTAATTATAAAATGTATCATTTTTAAGGACACTAAGCTGAATTGATAAAATATCAGTGTTACTTTATACTGAATTACATGAGTGAATAGATTATGACCTCTTATGGAGATAGTATGTTAGTTTTACATTTATTTGAGATATTGTTAAATAAAGAGCTAAAGCACTTTTACATTTAAATTTAATATTATAGCCATTCCCTTTTTCCCAGAGCAGGAGACCGTGACACAATGAACATCTTAAAAGTATTAGAGGAAACACATTTTCAACAATTGCACTTGAGTGAAATACCTTGCTTACAACATGTGTATCTTAGTCTGTATGAAATAAGTTCAAATTGGTTTATTTCAAAATCCAAAGGTATAGAATAACTGATATTTTGAAGTTATTGTGTTATTGTGCCTTCTTTATTCACTGATGTCTTGTTTTATAAAGCTGATTCACATGGAAATTAGATAAATAAGAACATATTTTTCAGAAGAAATAATGTTCATCCTAACAAATACTGATCATTTCTGCTTATAATTGGTCCTTCTTTATTCTTCCAATTTGCCTTTATATTCCTAAATCTTTTTTTTCTGTTTTTTATCAAGATATCAATAAATTGGTAGGACAGTCATTCTTTTTGGTGTCTTCAGTGTAAGATAGGGTTGAAACAAATAGGGTGAAATTCTTAAATATTGGGGCTAAAAACTCGTGCTCAGCACAGAATTGAATAAATTAAACTGGAGTCACATGGAAATGGAGATAACTAACCTCCCATTCAGTAAACAAATACTGAAAAATTCATTATTGTTAGGGAAACAGGCTATAGAAGGCTTTTTCTTTTCAATTACAAGGTATCTTGACAGAACTACATAACACACACAACCTCCATTTTTTAATGATAGTGTCAGACCAAAATAGGAGAAATTATTCCGTAAAAAATTGAAGTTAGTGTAAAATTTATTTGCCTGTCTCTTCTAGGAAATGAAAGTAAAAGACTTACTCGTATCTCATCATTTTAAGGTTTAAAGTAATAAAAATATGAATATGTCGAAATAAATTTTTGATGCTTTAAATCTGTTGAGAGAATAATTTGATCTTTCTAAAGATACAGAAAGTAGTATAAAGTAGCTTAAATGAACCTGCAAGATTAATGTGATTCCTATTTAGATGACAAAGTCTGATATAGCAATTGACTATTGAAGTAGGTTTGGGAGTAATTCATCACATATATGCTTAATGTGTAATACTCAACATCTATGCATTTATATCCATAGAGAAACATCTGTGTTGCCTTCATCTCAAGACTGATTGTGAATATTTTTTGCTTGTCTAACTTTTGTCATTTTATACATTAGTCTTTTCAGTCTTGCCTGGATGCTCACCTGAAGGTCTTCTGTCACTTTGAATCTCCTCTGTCTGCTATTAAGAGTTCCAGAATAAAATTCTTGCTGGGATGGATCAGTTACATTTTACATTTCCATCTGAAAGCATGATCAGCGTGATCTTTTATTAATACAGTAAAACTGCATCAAAATCAAACTTTGCAAATAATGTATCGATTTTAAACCATACTTAAATTGAATTCATGCTTATTATTTTTTGCTACTTTTTTTCAGATCGCCATGGTTTTGTTCTGTTCTTCTCCTACATAAATAAGGTAATAAAACTGTACCTTCCCTGCATATCTTCATTGACAAAATATCAGCGAATTTCATACACAAAATAGCCAAATAGGAGAAAAGATGGATATGAAAGAAGACAGCATTTAGAATAGTCCCTAATTTAAAGAAAAGATAAATAAAATGTTTTGTGTTCATGAAAGGTCTACTTTTTAAACCAATATTACAAAGTGAAGATGTCTCAAAAACATGCATTCCTAACATTGTTGATATTGTCCACATAATTGACAAACCATCTCTCTTGAATTTAGAAATGAATAAAAAAAAAAATCAAATCTTCCCTCTACTCCTCATTTTAAAAGTTGTATTTGATTTGACAGACTTCACTTTAGAATACACATACCCTGGAGGCAGAACATGATGGCGGATAGGACGGACGTGTAGCCCACCTCTCCCGAGCCATCAGGAGAGAAGAAAGGTTGTGTGGACCTTCCCCGACTGTGGATTATTGGTGTGGATGGGCAGCTGGAGATGCTCAGCGAAGTGGCGAACTGCTATATCTGAGGGGTAATTTAAAACCACAGACTCTGTTGTAGAGATTCTTCCCTGCCTGGCCGAGCAGACCAGCAGGCCCCTCCCTTACGGAGGGCAACAGCTTGCAAATGCTGATAAAACCCAATTAACAAATATTTATTCCTGAACTGAGAGAGGCATCCAAAAGTAGAGCCACTCAAAACCACGGGGAACTGGACAACCTCTTGGACAATTGAAGAGAATAGAGCCGCCCAGGAAACAGACATTTTGAACTATCTAAGGGCGGGCACCCTCCCCCAGACCAGCAGGGATTGAGTAAGACCACAACATTCCTGCCGAAGAAGTCTGGGGGGGGGTTGGCGGTTCAGGCAGCCTGGGAACTGGCTGGTCCTGATCAAAAAGGGAAACTCTGAACCATAAAACTCAGAATAAGGTCCCCGAGTCCTCCCGCCGTGCTAACCAGCTCCTGCACGCCAGCCGCGTGCTCCCGTAGCGCCAGACGTGCAAGCCAGCTCCTGCCGTGGTCGTGAACCCAGCAGCACCCCCCCACACACACCCAATTATAGTTGCCAGCTTGCAGGAGAACCTGGGGGCAGAGTGGAAAGATTGGAGAAGCGTGGACTCCTGCACTGAGTGGGAAGGTCGGTTGCAAGTGCTGTCTGGAGCAAAATAGCTGAGGTTACACATTACTTGGGTGACAAACTTTTACAGAAACTCCAAAATGGCGATAGGCCATGGAAGGCAGTTACCATGGTAACAATAAACTTTGAATCAGGTACAAGTCTGGGAACCCCACACAGCACCACCTGGTGTCCAGAAAGTATATTGCAGCATGATTATATTTCTACGAAAGCTGAAGCTTACATCATACATATAGAAGTATATTTCTACATACAAGAACAATTTTTTTGTAGATGGTGCCTTTCTTTTTATGTTTGTATTTTCTTTTTTTTTTATTTTTGTTTTTGATCTTTTGCTCTGTTTTTTCCTCACCATTTACTTGGAGGAGTTTTTCTTAATTTTTTATTATTACTTTTTAAATAAATATATATTTTTTATTTCTATTTTTTCTAATTTTAATTTCTTTCTTCTCTTTTAACTTTTCTACAAATACCACTTTTTTATCTTTATTTTTTTTTTAATTATTTCACAACTATCACTATTTTAATTGCAGTTGGTATGTTGCTGGTGTTGTGGGTATTGTCTGTATGTCTATGTGACTCCGTCTGTTTCTGTATCTATGGACTAATGTGTCTGGTAGCTTTTGTATCTGTCTATTTACTCATTTGTTCTCAATGAGCTCGGTGTTCCAACCTGCAACCCTGAGCTCCCAGCACTCCTTTCTACTCTCTGAGGTCTGGAGGACTGCCCCCCAGGAGTTCATATTTTGGGGTGACTGCTCAAGAGGTGTAGACAGGACCTAGACTGAAGCTGGACAGTGCTGATTCTACAGCACAGGACTGAGGAGATGATGGTCCGCTAAGAAGGAATCACAAAGGAGCAGCGGTGCCCTGAGGTGCAGAGCAGCAGCTGTCTTTAGCAATAACAAGGCCCACTCCCAGATATCCTGTAGCCACTCCTGTTTCCCTGGGCAATCAGATGAGCCCGGGCATCTTCTCAGATGGCAACCACCACAGATGAGACCTGGGACTGAAACACAGGCCCCGTGAGTAAAGGGTTTGCCAGAGGTGGTACTGGCATGGGTGGAACGTGGGGACTAGAAAATGCACCCCCAGAGCAGGAAAACTCCCGGGGGGGGGGAGGCTGATCCAAAAGACCACTCTACTGAGCCTAAGATGCACCTGGCTGTCAGGGGATTATCAGCCTGTAGACAAAGAAGGCTAATAGGCTACAGCTGACATCTAACCGTGTTGCAAATATAATACAAACCCAGAGAAGTAAAGACAGGGCCTGAGGCACAGGTTCTGGGAACTCAAGTCAGCCTCTCTTCTGCAGAGGAATTTAGTAGGGGCTCTGCAGAGTCAGAAACAAACTCCCACAGGGTAGTTCTGTTCAACCAGTAACATAAATTAAGGGTGGGGCTGGAACTGAGTGAACACTCCCAGACTCCATCAGGTGCCTGAGGTTGACAGGACTCACCAACCCCTACTGGATAGGGGCCAAGAGCAGTGGCTTGGATGAGCAGATAGAGACTTCCCTGGGATTTAGGCAGGTGCAAACCTCTGGAGTATCTGTTCACTGCAGACAACTGACTGGGTCACAGCCTTGTGGGGCCACCAGTGACTGGGTGCGACAGAGCTGCAAGGTGGGGAAGGAGGCATCAACCTTCCCAGACTGATCTATTTGCTGGGTGGCTCCTCTAGATTCCAGGAAGCACAGGAGCAAGTCACATTAGAGCAGTCACCAGGTTCCTGGGATCCAGTTTCCAGAGACCTCTTAAACTCTCCCACCCGAGACAGGTGCTGACTGAGACAATTGATTTGGAAATTTTGAACTGAGCCAATTGCCTGAGGACTGTTCAGGTGATTCCCTGGGTGTGTGGCTGTAGGAAGGTTTGATTCTCCTTTTCCAATTGTTGCCTGTGGTGGGTGGGGAGACCTAATTGCTGGTATTTCTCCACAGCTGAGACTTCAACCCAGAGTAACTGTTTCACTATTGTCGAACACAAACCAGCTGAAAACAAGACAGAACCACTTAGCCCCACCAACCAAACAAGGCACCAGTTACTTAGGACACAGTACTGTATGGGTCCTCAATAAAACTCCAGGAAAAAAAAAAAAATCAAAGGGAGCAAAATAATCATGGGGCGGAATCAGCAGAAAAACTCCAGTAACATGAATAACCAGAATAGATCAACCCCCCCAAGGAAAGATACGGTAGAGGTAATTGAAGATCCCATTCACAAACAATTGGCTGAGATGTCAGAAACTGAATTCAGAATTTGGATTGCAAACAAGATTAATAAAATGGAATTAGGAATTCGAGGAGAAATTCAAAAGTTGTCTCAAGAATTTAATGAATTTAAAGACAAAACCACCAAAGACATAGGCACACTGAAGCAAGAATTTGCAGCCCTCAAAGATATGAAAAATACAGTAGAATCCCTCAGCAACAGAATGGAGCAAGCAGAAGAAAGGATTTCTGACATTGAAGATAAAGCCTTTGAACGCTCTCAAGCTCTCAAAGAGGAAGAGAAATGGAGAGCAAAAACAGATCATTCTCTCAGAGAGCTCTCAGATAATTCAAAGAAGACCAACATACGA
>CAUYPK010069004.1:0-40919 GCA_963574355.1 Loris lydekkerianus
TAAAAACAGAGTTAGCACCTCTTCATCCAACAATTCCACTCATGCAGAGGTCCTCAAACTGCGGCCCTTGGGCCACATGCAGCGGTGTGATTGTATTTGTTCCCATTTTTTGTTTTTTTACTTCAAAATAAGATATGTGCATTGTGCATAGGAATTTGTTCATAGTTTTTTTTTTAAACTATAGTCTGGCCCTCCAATGGTCTGAGGGACAGTGAGCTGGCCCCCTGTTTAAAAAGTTTAAGGATCTCTGCATGGAGTAAACGGCGAAGCTGCTTACACTGTCAGCAGAAGGGATATGAGGCTTATATCTTTGTCCCTAAGCATGTTCAGAGATGGTCTTTATTTTTTTTGGCCTTAGTTTTAGAGTTTTTGTTTTTCAAAATAAGATGTCTTAGATTCTTTTGATCCTCTGAAAGTAATCTAAGTCTACAGAAATAGAGGTGGACTGTCCCAGAGACATAGTGGGAAGAGGGTCAGTTGAGGGGAAGGAATAGTATCCCACGTCCTGCCCTGGCCAGACTCAAGGAATACCACTGCCACATGCTGTTCAGAGCTGCAATTTCAGTAGCACAGCTAGGGGACCAGGGTAATGACAAAGGGGCTTCGCAGAGCATATCACAAAAGGCACATGGAAAGAATTGGTTTAGGACCAGGTTTGGAGCTTTTGGCATAGTAGCTTCTTTGACAAAAAGACGGGTGCTGATTGGGAGATTGAGAGGGATCATAGAATGTCTTTGTAGTCCCAGGGGCAGAATCAAGATTCGGTAGGGGTTAGAAGGGAACATTTCTGTTCCCTGCAAGGAATAACTTTGTAGCACTGTGTCCTTCAGTACAGATCAAGTGCGTTAGGAAATGTGCACCGGCCCCATGAAGAAGACATGGGGGCCAGGAGGAGGGCTCCCACCTGGCACAAGGTGGTGGGCTTCTGCTGTGACTCAGCTGGGCTGTCCTTGGATACAGGGATCACAACTCAGGGTCAGGGTTTGCTCCTGGCCATGTCCCTGGCTCCTAGTAAATGTGTTAATATATGGGTTGGAGACAGCTAGGTGACATGGATAATTAGGTCTTCTGATGTTGAATAAGAAATGAGTTAAAAGGCATGGCACATTAATCTTAATGTTTAGGTTTGTACTTTATTATAAGAAACCGATAACGGTGAAAATGGGAAAATCTCCTGAACACTAGTTTCCAGACTTCTGTCCAAGTTCACAGCCTTGGTTTACTGGCAATTTCCAAACGGACAGACTGGAAGTTGATGAAAGCAGCTTGTTTTGACCTTTTAACTCATGACCACATAAAGGGAATAAGTAGTGCACATTGAAAGAGTAAGTATAAAAACACTGGCTTCATCTCATAAACTTTATTATGGGTGGTATTTTATCCTAGCAGCTGTTTTAAAGCACTGTCTTAAATTCATGTGACTGCCCAGGCTTAACACAAATGTGTGCCGGGGAAAAACAGATTAAGGAAATTCTGAGTACTAATGTTTTATTTTATTTCTAATAGCTTTCATTGTCATCCAGTGGCTCAGTGCAGTTGATAGAGGATGTGCCAAGAAATAAAATAACACAAGTGAGAAATAGGCTTGGAGAAGTTGGTGTGTGTGTGTAATTTTATTTCTGAGAACCATCAGAGTTGAAGATTTCCAACAGGTGATGCTGCAAGCATTTAACTTGGCTGTGAAACAGCCTTTGCTTTATGGCTAGCTGGGAATAAACGTAGCTTGATCACTCAGGTGATGTACATAGGGAAACTTAGAAGGCTGGCCTGATAGCTTTCTTCCTTTTGTAAGCTATGGATAACTCTCAAATGAGAAAGATATTTTTGAAAATATTTCTTTAAAAGCAAGGGGATTTTTAAGTTGCATAAACATCTCAGGATTTTTATGTCTCCCAGTGAACGTTGAGCTTCAGGATGGCGCCTTGCAGAGGCAGTGTGTCCTTTAAACAATCCAGGGAATCACACAGATGGGCCTGTCTGAAGGAAGGGCCGTCTTCCTACTCTAAGCCCCTCAGTCCCTAGCTGAGCCTGACTTGTGGTCCCACAAGTACCCGACAGAGTGTGCACTAACTTGTCTCACGCACATGCAGTCCCCAAGTTACAAACATCCAGCTTAACATACAGCTCACATGGATGAATGGGGGCTATTACAGGTAATAGGTAAACGTACCTGTTGCAACTTAACATACAAATTCAACTTAAGAACAAACCTACAGAACCTGTCTTGTTTGTAACCCAGCGAAGCCTATATGTTCAGCTGTGTGTTGAAAATATTCCATGTCTCTGGGGACTGAGAAATCCTCTCCCGGTTGTGAGTTGCATATTGATTCAGACCTTTATTCATGTTGACTGCTTTAAAACCTAATCTTGATTCTGCCAAGGTATTTGTAGATGACTGAACATATGAAAACAGTACAGAGTGAAGCACTCTCATGAATTTTAATTTGGTTTTTGGTGTTACACTTGAAACTCCTGTGATGAAAAGGTGGGAACTAGAATAGTAGCTGCCCTTTGGGGAATGCATTAAGGGTTGTGATGGGTGTGACAATCCTGTTCCCAGATTGAAGCTGGAGTGGAGAATGCTTACATGTGACATGCCCCTACTCTGCCCGGCCCAGCATGCGTGCCCGAGCCATTAGATGTCATTTCAAAGCACTGTCACGGAGCGCAGGACGCTGGGTTCAGAAAGACGAGGTGAATGTTGTGATGTGACTTCAGTTCCTTTGAGCACCTGCCGTTTGTTAGAGTGGGGTGGAAGCTTGTGGGCCTTTAAGAGAGTTCACAAGGTTTAATTTGACTGTGATGTTGAGCTCGTTATGAATTGGCAATCTTGTGTTTTGTTTTTTTTCCTCTGCCTTGCCTGGCGGCAGCATTACAGAAAGGCCTTTCTGAAAGCCCCAGCTTGATTTCACTATCAGCCACTTAACCACGATATTAATTTTTTCAGTTACTGAACTTTTAAGATTTTAAATTACCTTAGAAGTTGGAAAATAGTTCCACTGCAGAACCAAAACAATTGATAATTAAGAAAGGTTGTCTTTGGGTAACTAAATTCTTCGGCATTGGAAAATGCCTTCCTCTCCCCATTCCCTTACCCTCACTGGTAGAGAAAAATGGATTAATTATATCTCATGGTATTTTCCATAGGAAATAATGTTACCAGGAAGTTGTGGATTTCAAAAAATTATTTTTAAGAGTTTTAATGAGAATTCAGCTGACATAACACACTTTTGGCAAAATTGCCTGTGTGGGACACGTTACATTATGAAAGTTTTGATCAGTGCCTTTTGTTCTGAGTAAAGAAAAAGAAAGTCTGGATCTGGGATGTCCCCTCGGGCTCAGGCTGGTACTTTGCAGGATTGGGGAGCTTTCTCTGCAGAACACAGTTTTAGAATGGCTTCACCTCAGAAGCTGTTTATATTTCATTGTGCTGGGTTGTTATTGTTAAGTTTTAGTGCCAGGTTCATGGAATAAAGTGCTTTCTTAAATGCTGAAACTACATTTTCTATAGGTAAAAGCGCACCTTTTGAGAATTTCCCCTTGGTAGAATTTTCTTGTGTTCGTGTAAAATTGCCTTCTAAGATAAAAATTTGATCTCTCTCCTTAGTAATAAGAGCTTTTATTTTAAATAAAAAGCAAGTTTATTGACCAAGTACCAACATTTATGGTTGTCAGACACGTTGCAGATAAAAAAGGAAAACTTTTATGCTTGAACTTACCTTTCTTACAGAATAGAAATGTGAAGGTAAATTACCTTTGTGATATGTTGACTGACTTATGTTGGAATGGGAGAAACCTAGTGGGATTACAGGAGTGAGAATGGAGGGGCATGGGTTTTGAGGACTCCCTGCCCCAAGACCTGTGAGCACCTACACCTTTGCAAGAGTGTGCCTATGGTTGCATTTGCCGTCATGGTAGTCTGGGTGTGACTCTGGGTGTGACTGCAGGACAGAAGTAAGCAAATTGGTGCTAAAGGGAATCAGAGCCTTAATTCTGGCACTGACCAGTGCCACCATGGGGTGGTCTGGCTGCTACTATTTAAGTTGGTCATCCAGACTCCATTCACTTGTTCTTGTAGGTCCTCATGAGACCAACCAAACAAGACAATCCCTATGACTAAACTAGGGATAAAGGTATTTCTTCATGTGAGCAATCATCTTTGAAATTTATATCATACCTCTATTCATAGATTAAAACTACTCTTTGAAAGTATAGGAATTAGGATGTCTTTCAAAATATTTTAAATAGAATTTTGCCATATAATCTTAATAACCATATGCTACTCTGTTGTTGCAGAAGATGAATGTTTACCATTCATTTTAGTCTTAATAGATTCAGGAATAAGAACTGTATTTGCTTCTCAAAAATCAAACTGGTTTTTAAAAAAACAAATAATGATAGTGACTATGTTAGAGTATCCCAGACAGACCAGTGTCCTTTGTAATTTGTATTGTTTTTGTCTGTGATAAGTTCTAAAAACTACCTCTAAGTATAGTGGGCAGTTCACCTGCTAATCCATAGCTATTGCCAGTTAGTTGCAGTGTGTGCTACATTTGGCATAAACCATTGTCTTTGGTTAATGCAACTCTCCTGACTTTCGATTGTTTTCTGAAGACGTGGGTCAGGGTTCCAGGACATCTGCAGAGTTTCTTGCCCTTTGTATAGTGTTTCTCAGTCTGATCCGGGGACGTAGGCAGTCTCCTCTACCTCCCACCAACAACACCTATTTTTTGTGTGTCCTTGCCAGACCTCCTGGGTATGTTTATCTAGAACATTTATTGAAGCAAGTTAGCAGTTAGCTGTTGAACTTGTCTTTCCATAGAAGAAATGGGCCATCTGTTTATCCACTTCCCTCCAAAACAGCTGGGCATTTATATCTCTAAGATGGACAAGTTGAATGTTTCCCTTTATCTGCTGG
This sequence comes from Loris lydekkerianus, assembly GCA_963574355.1. Taxonomy (NCBI): domain Eukaryota; kingdom Metazoa; phylum Chordata; class Mammalia; order Primates; family Lorisidae; genus Loris; species Loris lydekkerianus. The sequence continues at coordinate 4,919 of CAUYPK010069004.1, forward strand.
CTAGGTCAATGCACTCACTAGGTGTAGTTCTGATAAGGTGACTGGCTCCTTTGATGGTGCTTCAAGTTGCCAGCCCAACATGAGTCAGATGGAACTTTCTAAACCACAGATATAAGTCAGGGTATTAAGTACAATTCAGTAGACTTCACTGTGTTCTGGGAGCAGTTAATAGGGGGGAGTTATTTTTGTTTTGTGTTATAAGAAGTAAAAAATGTAAGTACCTGTGTCTGAGAAAAATTGAACAGTTGGCTGAAATTAATCCACAAAAACTTAAGCCCCTTGGGAGCAGGGCCTGGCCTCGTTAGGTGCTGTACCTAGAGTATCTCCTAGAACATCTGGCTTGTGGACATGAATAGATTAGTAAATATCTTGATTTATTAAACATGAAATAACTTGGCCAGCAATTTTTATCAGTCGGCCAACTTTATAAGACATCCATCTGTATTTTACAGATTTCCTTTGTATAATTGGCATTGTCTTTGTTTCTGACTCTGGGGTTAAAGACAGTTTTCTCTGTCAACCGTGTGTGGTAAGAAACAGGTGGGGCTCTAAAGCCCCAGGGAGGTGGATGGTGGTGGCCTGTGAGCAACCCCATGGGGTCCTGCTTGCTGGACATAAACCCGTGTACTAGGTAGGTGCCCATCTCCCTCCAGGGCCTTGAGGAAGATTGCCAGAGACCCTCATGTAGTCAGCACCAAGCAAAAGACCCTTTGTCCGTAAGGATGGGCTAACTTTTTAAAAGCTTCTGAGTCAGGGTAGGAGCATTTGATTGCTGATAGTGTGATAGGAACAGTAATGACGGGTACCTGTGACAGAGTAAATCCTTAAAGGACTGTACACTCGGGAAAAGAAAATCAACTGTGACACCATGATCTCCTGGCTTCACATCTACCCAGACATTTTGTTTTCTGCCATTTTAGTTGTTCAAAATGTCATAGACTTTTACAGATTAACATTAAGATTATTTGAGCAACAAAGCTGCAGCCAAAGGAATTTTTTACACGGTTGGATGTATGTGCTGGGGCCGTGCCTGACTTGCTAAAGTGCTCCCCTCCCCCATCAGCCTTTCTTCTCCACCAGGGCAGCTTTGGGCGTCTTTCCTTCCGGCTTGTTCACAGAGTGCAGATAACGCTTGGGCGGAATTTCTTTGTGGCCCCCACCTGTCCACCCTAGCCCTTAGGACTCTTGCGATTCCCTACTTCTGTCAGGCCCTTGTCTTTGTGTTACTGTTGCTAAATTCACTTAGATGGGGCTTGGGGGACAGAGAAGATGGGGCAAGAGTTTTGAGAAGAATTGGGGCAAGCTCTTCAACGTGTTCACTTCTAAGTGCTTTTATAGAGGTGTGAATCAATATCACGTTTACCGATGTTTTACAAAAATACAAAACAGAAAGCTATATTCATGGTATTTTGAAGTCCAGTTACAGGTTTTCTCATATTTTGCGCTGGTTAAAACATAACATGAGTTTAATCATGCCCCTTTTCACAGTCAGGTAAGGGGAGGCGCATGTGAATAGCCATCGAAATCCAGGAATCTTAGCTCTTTTCGTGTGCTGTTGGGCCCGGAGTGTGATGCTTTTCCCTCCATGGAGAATGTTATCTTCCTAATGCATAATAGGATCTCCACACAACTCCTATTTATGTTTGCCTTCACTTCTGGCTGCCACACGGCTTATAATGGTCTCATTAGCAAACAGCTGAATGTCCTGGGTGTGAGGGTTAATGACAGCCTAATGAGGGGGGATCCTCCCTCTTTTTTCTTCTTTCAAAAATGCCATTGCTCTTAGATCTAAAACATTTCCGCTCCCCATGTGCTGTTTGCAGACTTGAACCCATCTTTATTGGCTCCACTAATATTGAGATAAAACATGCAATTATGCCCTTTGGTAGCACTGCTAATGGCTGTCTGTAACACTGCGCCCACTTCCATGGCTGCCTGTAACACTGTGCCCACCTCCATGGCTGTCTGTAACACTGCACCCACTTCCATGGGAACCAGGTTTCTCATGGTTTTGTTCATTTTGCTTTGGATGGGACAGCCATTTTATCTCCGATTCCTGTGTGACACGTCACATTTTTCTGGTGATAAAATTAATGTGATTATTTTGCTGACAGACTAAATGGTTATGTTCTAATAGTGGTGCACTAATTTTATGTCCACCCTGTATGTTTTAAGGATATTTCTCAGGGGATATTTACTGTGCCATTTTTTTGTGAGTGCTTTCTCAAAATGGAAGCATGTATGAGTGGGCGTTGATGTTTTTAAATCTTGGCATTTGGAATCTCCAGTTTGAGAAGAGAAATTATTCTGTACTGCTTGTTCTTTAACCAAAGTTAATGTGCTTGCCTCTGCCACTGTCATCCTCAATGCATCGTGGTAGTTCTTGAAGTTAGGGAGCTTCCAGAAACAAGAGTGTGTAAGATGGGCTTGCTTCTAGAAACTCACCTTTGGAACGCTCTCAGTGACCCATGGACCACAAAGTGATTGCCATTTTGTTTTTTCTAATGCAGCTTCCATGAGGCAGTCTCAGGCTGACCCTGCAGATTTGCGCCCAGAGATGTGGATCGCCCAAGAGTTGCGGCGTATTGGAGACGAGTTTAACGCTTACTACCCAACGAGGGTAATGATCTCTTCTTTACTCTGTTTTTTCCTCACACTCTCCCTTCTACCCCATATTTTTCAAAAAGAGAAAATGATTAAAATATGTTGCCTACTGTGACCTTTCCATTGCTGCTTCTTTCCTATTTTCTGTTTTATGACTGAATTTAAAGGGTGGCTATTAAGGAAAATACAGTAGGAGGCAGCAGAAGAATTTTATGTGCACAGATTTTAAAACATCAATCCCAAAATAGGTTTTGAAATATTCCTACATAAATATTACTAATAAAGTCTTCCGTCCAAGTAGGGAGTGTGTTTCTGCACTCCCTTTAGGCAGCTTGGCGAAAGTTAAAGAAATTTGAAAATTTCTGTCACCACTCAGCCTAACAGAGCCGTGCTAGTACTGACATTTTCCCATTACAAGGAAGTCTTTCAGTTCTGTTGTTGTTGTTGTTGTTGTTGTTCTGGGGTTTTTTTTTTTGTTTATTTGTTTCTGGCCCAGGCTGGGTTTGAACCCACCACCTCTAGCATATGGGGCTGGCACCCTACTCCTTTGAGCCACAGGCGCCGCCCAGAAGTCTTTCAGTTCTTTGCTAGAGAGTCTCTATAAGGGAGTCAGGAAACTTTCTGGTAATACATCTGATCCCCTTTCTGCCTTCCTGTGGGGAGGGTGGTATGTGTGTGTTTGCTGGGAAGTGCGCTGTGGTAGTGATTCTGTCACCAAATGGGAAGCATCACATTGATGAATGGGCTTAGGAATTTCTTACACTACTGTCTTTAGCTGGCAAAATCCTGATACCTCTACCAGACATGGACCAGTTCACAGAACATAAATTTCTTCTTGGCATTGAGCTCAAACAGTAATTTTTTTTTTGAAAGTTGGTTGATTTTGTAATTTGTTACCAAGTCACCATTCCTCTGCCCTGATTTATCTAAAGGGTTTTTTGTGTTCCTCTGAGTGACTGGACGTGGCTCTCCTGATGAGAAGCAGGGCTACCATGTGTTCAGGATGGAATTGGGGAGGAAAGAGGTCCTCCAGGAGGATAGGCGTATATATATGAGTCCTGTTTCTGGGTTTGTATACAGAATCCAGCAGGACAGGGCATTTCTGATGGGCTTGGCGACCTTTCTCAGCCCAGGCCATGGACTGACCATCCTGCTGACCTGTCTTCTTCTCTGGTCTGGAAGTGGATTGTGGCTGCCCTTGGAGCTGGATCTGCCTTAGCTGGGGCTGCCCGAGAGGGATGAGGCGGTAGGCCTTGATGACCGCATATTGCAAGCCAGGAGTCCTGGACACTGAGGTGAGCCAGCACAGTGCTGCACTCTCAGAGCTTATATCAGAACCTTTGGCCCCGGAGTGGATATGTTTAATGACACTTGGTAAAATTTCTATTTAAACCATGAAGTTGGAATGAATGACTCCACAGATTTTCTTGTGGGCCTGCCCAGATATTCCTCCACAGTGGCCATGTGTGGTCAGTGACAAGACCTGGGCCAAGAATGGCATGAGGATTGGGCACATTTAAGAGCCTGGTTATCCCCTCACGAAGGCTGTCACACGGTGAATAGTTTGTCATGTGCAAGACAAGGGTAGGCTGTTGAGTGGTATTTGGTCCCTTGCCTCTCCATTGAGTACGAGATAGCAGCAAGTGCCAAGTTCATAGCCTGCTTCCCTTGTCTTCCTGTGTTATATCACAGTTGAATGTTTACACATGTATGTTCAACATGGTTGTGACTTTTTAAAGCAAGATTCGACTTAAGTACTCTTCACACTTTTAGTAAAACAAATTTGTTAATCTCATTACACTATTTGTAGGATTTTGTTATTTTGCATTTTGTGTATCTTAAAAAAATAATCCAATGCAAAAATGCAATCACTAATAATTAAAAGGCTTTTGCCTTCTTGGTAGGCTGAGATATTGGGGGGGGGAGGAGTTAGGGGTAGATTTTAGGTTGTAACCTATTTTTCTAAATTGAAGGTAAATATATTCTTCAGATTTTATAATATGAATATAATTTTACTATCCAATTGAAAATGCTGGATGAAACTCTGGATAATGACACAGGGACCTCCAAAGCCACAGGTAGATGCTGTCTTGATAACTGTCAGATTAAGAGCAGTCCACTGTAATCACAGGAAATGGTGCATTGTTGAAAATGGGGGACAGATATCTGAAGGGGGGGGGAAATGAGGGTCAGTTTGGAAAATAATGAGTTAAAATCATGTGCTGTCCTTATGAGGGAATTATCACCTCTTGGTGAGCCCATGTACGTTGCTGTGCTGCTTTAGGACAGATGTTAACCTTTTAAATATTTACCGTCTTTATTTGTTTGCTTAAACTGATACCTTTTCTAAAGTGTTAGTCTTCTGTTACCATGAGCCTTGTGAAGCCTGACAGGATATTTTCCCGTTTTTCCAGTTAGAGAAATAGAGGAGGTTGTCGTGTAGTTGTCATGTATTGAGTCCACTTAAGGGCAGTGGGGAAGCGGATGACACGGAGCCGTGGAGGCTAAGTCCTTGAAGGAGGAGGTGGAGGCACAGGTGAGCCCAGGTCTCAGCGCGTGTCCCCTTCTCCTCTGACTCAGGTCTCAGCGCGTGTCCCCTTCTCTTCTGATTCAGCATTCCTCTCCCAGGTGGCCCATCCCCTCTGTGCATTTGGAGTTTCACTAAAACAAGTTACAAGTTATTTTCAAACGCAAATAAATGTTGCAAGAATGGTGTAAAGAACCACCCTGTTACCTCTGCCACATTTGTTTCAAGGTTCTCCCTCTTCATACACATGTACATACTATTTTCTAAACTGTTTGAGAATAAATTGCACACACAATGGCCCTTTACCTGCTCTTGAATACTTCAGTGCATATTTCTTAAGAATAAGAATATTATCTTACATAACTATAGTGTAATTGTCACAAATTAGGAAGTTAGTGGTGTCACAGTGCTCTTACCTGATCCGTGACATTATTCAGACTTTACCACTTGTCCTATCAATATCCTGCTTAACAAATTCTTTTTAAAAAAGGTACTTTCTGGCCCAAAATTGAGGATTATGCATAGAATCGAGGTATTTTTTTTCTCTTTGGTCCCATTAATGTGGAGCTGTTCATCATTGTCTTTTGTGACAGTGACATTTTTGAAGGGTCAGGGCAGTGGTAATTTTATGGGCTCCCTGAATTGGATTTGTCATGTGTTTCTGCATGATGTTACTCAAGGTTTGCATTCTTGGTAGAAATGTTGCAGAAGTGGTGTGTCCCCCTCGGTGCAGCACCTCAGGCGGCACATGACGTCGGCTTGTCCAGGTTTGGCCTATGGTGGCCCTCAGCACAGGCGCATGTGAAATGAGCTGTGGGATCAAGCCCTAAAAAAGCATTTGTTGCCCAATGAACTGCCCACGCGGTGTACTGAGTATTACAGCTCCTGTATGCACCTCTGCTCTGTGGGGCAAATCCTAGAGAGTCTGGGGCTGGGACGGGAGGGCTGTCAGTGGAACGTGGGTAGCACAGAGATGTCAGTAAGTCTGAAGGATAGAGAAGTTCTCTGGAAAGCTAAATCTTCATTTTGCAATTTGTTAAGAAGGCAAAAGGCCTGTCTTTAGCTGAGTGGCACAGACGACCTACACCTTCTTTGAGTGGGTCAGCATGTGCCAGCCAGGTTTCTCGCTGTTCTGTCCAGTTTCTTCCTTCACTCATGGAACCATGTGAGTGCACACGCTGGTTCGTCTGCAGCCAGCAAGCACAGTGGGTCATGGTCTTCCACAGGTACAGAAGACAGGCTCTGTAGGGATGGCGTCTTCTTGGATGGGTGTCTTGGCCATGGGCTGGGGTCTGTGGTCTGAGGCTGTGGAGAAGGTAAAATCATCTTGTTCTTGGAGTAACTAAACCCCTTCTGTAGCCAACATCCCTCCCTAGCACCCACTGTCCCTCAAACCAAAGTCGGGATCCTAGAAGAATGATTGTCACTGGCTAATAAAAACCTGCAGTGGCCTTCTAGGTGCTTCGCAGTTGGCTGCCCACCTCTGTGTGCAGGTAGACTGCTCCTGGTCAGCAGTGACTTGAGCGTGTCCCAGCAGTGGGCAGGAGTGGACAGCTGCACTATAGAAGCTATAGCGTATAGTGTATAGCAGAGTGTCTAGATGGGGCAAGAAACGAGTGAAAGCCCTTTCATTGTTTGATCATAAGATACACTGTATCTCTTGTTTACATTGCCTACTTCCTGCCCTGTCCAGGGCATGTACAGGCATGAATTGATTAAAGTGCATGTAGACCAAAGTGTAGCCCTGAGTCAGACGAAGTAGAGTGGCGGGGAAAAAAGAGTAAAATGGCCTGCAGAGTGGTTTTGATGGAAATTTAGTTGAAGTGTCAATACATTAACCTTTTCCTATGCTGTATATGAACTTGCAATCTTTATGTCCTCTTCCTTTCTAAGAAGTGAAATGCCCAGTGCCGTCTCATTCTAGTTTTTATAAATGATAGTCACTCTTCTATCATAAAGAGCTTACAAGGGTGAGGCCTTCAATTACAGCTTGCTTGGTAATCACGCAAAATGGAACGCAAACCCAGGGATGTGTGTTCCTGGCATTCTTTGGAGGCCTTCATTAATTGAATGTTGGAGTTCGGTAAAATAAGCAGCTTTCTTTTCTGTCTGTGAAAAGAATAATGAAAAATGTCAGATATTAAATGGAAACTAGACCTAACTCATGAAATGATACTTTACTCACAGGCAGTTTTCATAGCAAAAGCGATCGTAAATAGCTGGAAGAAATCGTTACCTGCCATTTATCAGTGAGTGACACAGGTTCCCTCAGAGTTAGAGGAGACAGGTCAGTGTTTTGGTTTTAGAGGCCTTTGACATCTGCCTTGTGGCAGGTCATTTCTGTAGTGCACCAGGAAGGTGATTTGTTTCTTCTCTCAGACCGTGGGGAGAGCACCTTGTTCAGGTCACTCCACTCTCCATTGCTGGCTTTGCCAAGAGGGGGGCTTCCTGCGACCTGCTGAGGACAGCGTGATGTCACAGGAAAATACATCTCGGAGACGTTCGAGGGGATTCGAGTCAGATCTGTCCCCTAACCTTGAGGGGACCCGCTTTATGGTCTGTCCCTTAGGGGTGTAGTGAAGATTAAAGGTTAGAGAGGAGCGAGGAAGTGGCATTCGTCATCATCCTAATTGCTTCCTCTTACTTTGAGCTGTAATTGAAATGTTTCTCAATTGGTCTTTACCCCTCAGAAGGGGAGGTGCCAGGAATGCTGTTTACCAATCTAAACTTGTAAATACTCCGAAACCGTTTTCTAAACAAGCTGTGTCTTCCACCCTATGGATTTGTGCTGTGTCTGTCTGGGCGTGCACCGGGGTGTATTTGAGTGGTTGGCAGGTGTCTGCCCCTGCAGAGCTGCCTTGCGGTTGTGGGACACAGGTCATTTACATGCAGCCAAGAGGAGAGGCACCTGCCTGGAGGGGACTTTGGGAGTCTAACTGGGGAGGTTTTTTTGTAATCTCTTGAGGAGGAAATGAAGATCATGCACAAAGTAAGGCTTGGCCCTTCTGCACACATAGAAAAATAATAAGCCTCTCACATCATCCTTCGCTAGACTTCTACCAGCTGAACCAAAGCAGAGAGGTTTTAGTTGTGGTTAAAGTACGTTACGTCTCACTTATCTGAGACTGGAGCATTTCGGAACAGTGTGTTCCTGTTCTGAAGCTAATATTTCATGGTGCCTCACACAGGGGCTGTAAGAACAGTTTCTGTCTTCTCTGTGGTTGGCCATAGGATGGTGACAGACTTCAGAAGTGCCAGTCAGGAGTTAGCATTTTCACCAGCACTGGAGTCTGGGGTCCAACAAGCAAGAAACCAGCCAAGCTGAGGTCTGGGCACCCCCTGAGGGGCATCAGTGCACAGCCGGGGCATCTGGGAGCAACCTAGGAAGAGATTCTTTGTCTCAACAAAAGCCTTCACTGTAATTGTTGCTTTGAAATGATACAACGAAAATAAGATAAAAGTTTGGTTCGTGCAAATGCAGTTTTTATGTGATTTTTGGAGACCACATTGTCACCACAACAGGTGAGCTGTGGCGCTGTTAGCTTCGTGGCATGGGGAGAGTGCTTTCCTGGTTTGGGGTGGAGGCACCATTAGCTCCCTCATGCCCTCTCCCCAGCTGCTGTGACGTCAGAGCACATTGGGCACAAGCTATGCAAATACTGCTGCTGCTTTGGTGATAAATAGAAAGTGAATTTGGTCTTTGGGCAGTTTTTGCAGCAGTGTTGGCCTAACACCTGAAAACAGCAGTGGTACTGAACCGGCCCTGCAACGTGAGCTGAGCTGCCGTTTGTGTGTGCTCCTGGTGCAAGTAGAGAGAGCACGGATCTTCCTAAGGAGGTCCACGTTGTGGGGGGTGGTCTTCCATCACATCACGGGTCACTCCTGTCCCCCCCTTTGGTTATTCTAACACTCAGCACTGTCCCTGAAGACACCACAATGGCCCTCAGGTATCCTTGGCTCATGGATGTCCCTCCTAAGCCCTCTATCCCGTGGTCCCCAGGGACCAGACACCTTCTAGATAACATTGCGTCCTCAATTGCCCAGACCCACAGCAGAGATCCCTCAGTCATGGGCCTGGTGTCGTAGTCAGATTTCAGATTCAGTCTTCCATAGCATGTTACCAGTTAGAGATAAAGCTATTTTTTAAAAAATATTAAATCTGGAACAGTTAGTCTTGAAATTCTCTAAGAAGCAAGTTTTTTTAACAAGTCAAATTCCTGAGTCTCAGAGTTCTACCTTGCTTTTTGATTTGTTTCTCAGTATTTGGAATTGACCTCATTTTGATATGATAACGAAGATAATGTCATATTTCCCTTGTTAACTTTAACTGCCGGGAAACTCTTACCTGAACCGTGGCTCTGTTGCGGCAAATCTCACCCCTAGTCTTAGGATAAGTGTCTTCTTGATGTCATTTCTGATCTCCCTTAAACTTTGTGTGTTACATTGTACACATCTGGTTTTTTCGTGTTTTGTTTGTTTGTTTTAGAGACAGAGTCTTACTTTGTCGCCCTCAGTAGAGTGCTGTGGCATCACAGCTCACAGCAACCTCCAGCTCTTGGGCTTAGGCGATCCTCTTCCCTAAGTCTCCCAAGTAGCTGGGACTACAGGTGCCCGCCACCCTCGGTATATGGGGTAGGCGCCCTACTCACTGAGCCACAGGTGCTGCCCACACATCTGTGTGTTTTTTCTTGTAAACCCCCCTCAAGAGATGCTGAGTGTCCATTTGTATTGTACTGATGGAGTCATTTGGCCCAGCAGGTTTGGGCCCTGCCTTAGGAGCATATGGATCGCTGGACTGTGTTCTTCGCCGTGCCAATGTCTGAGCTTAGTCAGTGGAATCAGTTGGTGATTCTTAATTCTCATTTCATAAGCTCAGTCTGTGGCCTCATTTAGCCTAAAACAAGGCTTCCCTCAGGTCTGAGGATGGATGGGCCCTTCCCGGGCACAGTCAGGAGGAGGGGGAAGAGGCACTTGACTTCATCCTGCTTCAGGCATTTAGCTTTCAGGTCACCTCTTTCTATTTTGGAATCTTACATATTATCTCAGGTGATGGGTGTGGGTCCCAGAGTACATATCCTGGCCCCGTTAGCTATCTGTGAAACAGCCTGGGGAGAGTTATGTTGGGGTGGTTGTGAAGACTGAAAATCATATGCTAAGTTGTTTCGAGTAGCAGTGGCCATGAGTGATGATTCTTCATTCCTAAGGTGGACACCCAAAATCCAACAGCCTGGTGTGTCCTGGGCCACCTCACAGAGGCCAGACTCATCTCTGCCTGCAGGAGAGTGAAGCCAGGTCCAGAGCTGCATTCTCCATCCTGGAGGCCAGCCCAGTTCCCTGGGGTCAAAGCCTCTTTTGTTTCCCAAGCACCTGCTTCCCTGAATAGAGCAAGAGAATGTGTTTTTGCTGTGATTGTTTGGGCACTAAAATGTGATTAAATTTCCCAATACTTGACTGATGGCCTCAAACATAAATAGACGGTCCCAGCGCTGTAGCTGTGGTGGCGGCTTGTGGCCATGTTTAGTCACCCTGCAGCCCCATCCTCAGGCCCAGGTGGCATGGCTCCTGTCAGCAGTCCTGGTTTAGAGCAGTGGTTCGCAACCTTCCTGATGCCACAGCCTTTTAATACATTTCCTGCTGGTCGCGACGCACAGGTTGAGAACCGCTGGTTTAGAGTGTCTGTGTTCCCCTCCTGCACTTGGAGTTAGTTCCTTGTTCCACGTGGGCTGCTCCAGCCCCTGGTGAGTCGGCAGGAACCCCAGTCTGGGACTTTCCCTTGGCAGGGTCCCTCCCCAGCTGACACCCAGGCGAGTCTGTGTCCTCTGGTGTCACAGCAGTGTGTCAGGAACTATTCCAGAATTCCTTGCCACATACTCTAGACACCATCTCAAAGGGCATTTTCCCGATCTTTGGAGAAAAGTGCCTCAGTCTGTCTCAGGGCAACTGGAGACTGAGTCCCACATCTTTCCACTTTGAGGGGAATTGTCTGTGGGGCGCAATCCTGTGACTTGGCGTTATTTCTTATTCTGGTTTGTGAGGACTCCAATGCTCCCCGTTGAGAACGTTCTCCTCACTGAGCTGTCCGCCCTCTCAGGGGCAGTGCTCTGGGGCCTCCAGCCGTGCTCAGCTTGTGTGTTGCAGGGTCCTTCCACCCCTTGTCCTCCTGAGTCATTCTTTCTAAGCTCAGTACAGGGTTTCAACTCAGTGCTTTCCTGCCCCAGTACCTCCACCTGCCTCTATGGCCAGCGCTTCTTTTTCTGTCATTTTATTTGCTTCTATATGTCTCGGCCTTATTAATCTTGTTTGCCATCTTGTGCTGGTGACAGCCCCTGCCTGCCAGACCTAGTTAGGCACACAGACAGAGGCTGTGGAGTCTGGCCCTGATCGTGCAGCCTCCCACCAGAGAGGGGCAGGGACGATCAGGAACCAGCTCCTAGCGGGAGACACGGAGTTGTGAAGGCTGGAGGGTCATCTGTGGATGCGTGGGATGGCCCAGCCCTCATGTAGCTCCTGACTGAGGCCATTGAGGTGAAGGTGCCTGGCAGAGTGGGGCCCTCCCCTTCTGGCACTGGCGAGGTCGTGTGCCTGTGAGCGAGGGGAGAGCTGTGTTTACGTCATGGTTACATGAGTTGCACTCAGTTGCAAATTTGGTTTTTAAAAATAATTTTCTGCACCCAAATGAGTCATTGTAATATATCTTTTAAAAGTATTTTTGCCATTTAGACTAAAACGGAGTTACCCAAGTCTGATCTAAGAAGTGCTAGTGAAAGACTTGATGATAGGCAGGAATGAATGCTAGGCAGGCAGGAATGAAAGGGCATGTTAGTCTGCGAGGTCTGCTCTCCACAGCACGCTCGATGCAGGACTCACGTGACAGAAACTCACCTTCCTGCAGCTGCGGAGGCTGGAAGCCTGCGATCAGGCGTGGGCAGAGCTGGGTCTACCGTGGCCGCTGTCCTTGACCAGCTTCTCCCAGTGTCTTCACGTGGTCTCTGCTCTGCTCTGTGTGTGTCTAATTGTCTCTTCTTACCAGGGACACCTTGGGTTAGGGCCTACCCCAGTGACCTCGTGTTTCCTTACTCTGCTTCTGGAGACCCATCTCCGAGTACAGTCGCATTCAGAGGTACAGGGTTCGGGACTGCAGCATGTAATTTATGGGGACACAGTTGAGCCCCTCATAGAGAACATTCAGAGGGGGAAGCCATTATCTCTTCAGGGGGGAGATGGGACTTCTTTCCTGATGATACTTATTTTAGTTGTGTTAATTTTTTTTAAATTTCAGATTAATGCAGGTGCATACAATTAGACTACATTGTGTTTGTTAGGTGAAGTCCAAGCTGTAGTTGAGCCCTTCACCCAGGAGGTGTGCCATACACCCGTATGTTGTACCCTTTAGGTAAGAGCTTGGCTGCCTTTCCTGAGTAAGACATTAAACACAGCCATAAAGAAAGATCAGGGAAGGCAGTCTGCCTCTTGGATATTGCCCTTTTGGAGTGGCAGAACTTAAGTGTACCATCAATACACAGATGTGTCTTCCACCTGATTAAGAACCACCGGAGCAGATGCAGGCTCCCGGGACACCAGGCGGGGCAGCCCCGCAGACACAGCAGGTCTCAGGAGAGAGGGCCAGGTGTCCCTGCTGCTGCTTCTCTGCTGCATTTATTGTCCTAGCCCCACTTCAGCGCTGCAGATTATAGTACTTGGCTCAGCCTTACTGTCACTTGCATGTAACTGATGACTGCCCCACAATGCAGCAATTTTTCATTTTCAAATTCTGTCTTGGACATGCTGCTCTGGCCAGAACCCATGAGGTATGAGCCGACTTTGACCTCTCACCAATGCACTTCGTCTTAGGGGGCTTTCTCTAATTGCTTTGAACTTTCTCCTTACCCTTCACCCTACCCCAAAAGGCCCTGGTTTAGGAGGTGAATTATAACAGCAGCGCCTCTCCTGTCTGGCTCACAGGAAGATCTCCCACTCGAGCTGGTCACACTGTCGGTGACCCTCAGGGCGCTAAGGGCTGGGTTCTGCATCCTCACCGTGCACGGCTCTCTGCCGCCTGCCCCAGTTGAATGTCATCACACCCCGACGATAAGCGATGCCAATTTTTATGGCTGCAGGAATTAAGAGGGCAGTGAGTCTGCCGGAAGTAGGAGCTGTGTGTCCTCCAGCTGTCTTCTGCAGTACGAGCTGCACGCTCCAAGCCAGCAGCAGCCCCACCGGCTGTGCCAGCTGTCAGGGCTTTCTGGGCTGGCACAGCTCTTTGAATCAGTGGTAATGGCTTCCCCTGCTGAATGCTGTCCAAAAGCAATTGCTTGTCGGCTTAGCAGCATGAGCCATGTCATCATGCCTATGTCTGAGAGGGCAGGCGTCCCAGTCCCCCCAGACAGCTGTAGCATCTTCTCATTAGATAGGGATTGGGCGTTGTTTTTGCCAAAATTTCTTCTCTTCTCCCCCACCCCTCTCTGCTTGTTGAATACTACCTCTGAATCCTCTACAGTTGAGAAGAAAGCAAACCTCTGAGAAGCCTGGTAAAATTCTCCTGTGAGATGACTTACTTACCCTCAGTCCCAGCCACCTGCTGCCCTCAGAGGGTGGGTGGAAGCCTTCTGCCCTCACAAGCTGCCAGTACTAGAACGTGAAACTCGCCAAGCGTAAGCTGTTGGAGTCTGTCCTTCATGTGACCCAGTCCCCTCATGGGTATCACTTTGACTGTATGCACCCAGTCAACCCCATTCTCTGGCCACACTGAGGACAGCAATGATACCAGGGTGGCATTAGGCTTCCCACCTTGTATCGATGACTTAGCCCATCATAGCACACGCTTTCTTCATTTTAGTAAGTCGTGGTTTTATTTTGAATAAGCCTCTTTCAACCTATTAATATTAGTCTACACTAAAATTAACCTTCCCCTAAATTATTCTCACACAGAGACAGCAAAGTAATTTTGAAAGTTAAATCAAAACAAAGCAATCTTGTATGTCAAACAGATAAAAATCACAGACTGTGGTTACAGAGTGCCTCTGCAGGAATCGTTTATATAAAGCTGATTTCCTCCAATCTTGTTATGGAAGGAAAAGGGGAAATGCCCTGGCCTTATCACAATCCCATTCTGTCAAACAGGCGCTTGAGAGCTTGTGTAAACAGTGGCAAGAAGGCAGCGCCGGCTGCAGCTGGTGTCCGTGGGGGCTGTTCGGGGTCTGAGAAGAAATCTCAGCCTGATTCATGGTCAGTGGTTACTACAACGGTGTGTTGGAAATGTCCCTCGCCAGAACAAGAAAGGACTTCGTGCAGAGCTGTAGACAGTCACAATGCCTGGTCTTTAGGTGTGGATTAGTCATTAAGGAAATGACCCGGGCAGGCTTCAGACTCGCACAGTGAAACAGGTTGTAGCTGTCACAGCGCCGCTGCCTTCCTTGGCTATTCTGTACTTACACCTGGCACTTACCCCAAGATGGATTGGAACCCAGTGGGGGAAGACCTGGCGACTTTGAAAGCTTTGTCATCTGGCCGTTTCCTTTGAGCAGTCCCTCAGCTTGTACCACGTATAGGATGCTCACCCGCAGAAGGCATTGGTGGTGGTTCTCAGTTGGTCTTTCCTCCTACGCTGGAGTATGGGAGTGTGCAGATGCACTTGGAAGCCTTATATCCATGACTGTGGGCGCCCTGTTGGGGCCCAGTGTTTATCTCACCGGGCAGCCAGAGGTGCAGTGGTGCATTGCTGTACCCCTTTATTTAGCTTCTTACGGCAGATCACCCCAAATCACTGGTTTCTCAAATAAATTACAGCTACCAGAAATTCACCCTTGGGGGCCGTCTGGAACATATTTGAATGCAGCTGACTTGGGTGGTGAGTTGGTTCCTTCACATCTACCAAGGGCAACCTTTGCTTTCTTCTGTCCCCTCCACCTCACCTTTTGTCCCCGCTCAGCAGCTCCGGCAGCTGGGGATGGCAGTTCCCCAACGCCGCACGTATGCTGGAGGGGATCCTCTGTATGTTTCTCAAATGTTCTTTTGGTTGCCTTTCTTTTTTTTTCTTTCTTTCTACTTTTTTTTTTTTTTTAATTGTTAAATCATAGCTGTGTACATTTGTGCAATCAAGGGGTACAATGTGCTGCTTTCATATACAATCTGAAATATTCTCATCAAACTGTTCAACGTAGCCTTCATGGCATTTTGTTATTGTATGTAGACATTTGTATTCTGCATTTAGTAAGTTTCGCCTGTACCCATCCTAAGATGCACCATAGGTGTGGCCCTACCCATCACCCTCCCTCCACCTGAACTTCCCCCCTTCCTTCCCCTCCCTTGGCCCTTTCCCCATATTCTTGTGCTATAGTTGGGCTATAGCCTTCATATGAAAGCTATAATTTAGCTTCATAGTAGGGCTGAGTAAATTGGATACTTTTTCTTCCTTTCTCGAGACACTTTAGTAAGAAGAATATGTTCCAGCTCCATCCATGTAAACATGAAAGAGGTAAAGTCTCCATCTTTCTTTAAGGCTGCATAACCAAGAGATGACTCCAGCCACTTACCATTATTTGATCTTTGACAAGCCAATTAAAAACATTCAGTGGGGAAAAGATTCCCTTTCTTTCTACTTTTAAGGAAAAAAATAATTTGGTATGCCTGCCCTTGATGTACTTACTGAATCTTTCCTTTGCAGGGGAAATGGAAACAAGTTCCCTTAGTTTTAGGGAGGAATTGCACTTCAACAACACACTGCTCTTTAAGGGGTACCTTCTATAGCAATGAAGATGGGATTAGTCATTCTCGCTAAAAAAGAAAAAATAGAAATTAAGCAGATTTCTTTATGCTTTTTCAGGTATTTTTTCATAATTACCAAGCAGCCGAAGACCACCCTCAAATGGTTATATTACGACTGTTGCGTTACATCGTCCGCCTGGTGTGGAGGCTGCATTGACAGGTCCTTCTTCGCAGAGCTGAGATGTGTGTGGACATTGCCCCAGCACCGCGGTCTCTTGGTGCCCTTACTGTGCAGCCAGCGATTCTTTCCCAGAGGAGGCGGCGTGCGGTGGGGCAGGCAATGTGGTCAGAAGCCGCCAAGCTGGATGACACCAAGCTGGATGTGAACTTGACCTTTCTGTTCATCGCCACTCGGCAGGGTTTTCTAATGGAAATTGTGAATGTAAATGAGGGAGGATTCTTTTTTTTTTTTTTTTTTTTTTAATGTACAAACCATGGTTCTTTGGAGCAGGATTTTATGCAAGAATGGTGTTTACATGCGGTGTATTTTTTTTTCCCTATCTTCTTTACTAAGAACACATTTTTCAAAAAGGAAATGGAAACTTTTTAACCAACTCATGAATGATTTTTGTACTAAAAATTTAAGAACCTGTTGCCTAATCTCAGAGGATTATGCAGTAGAAACTGAGCCAGCTAATTTATAAAGCTGCCTTAGTTTATTTTTAGAGATTACAGAATTTTTAAATAGGGAGAAGTGTGATATTCCCTCTCCCTTCCTTGCCGTTGTCTCTTTGACGTTTCTTTCTTTTCAATTAGTATTAATACCAAAAGAATTTCTATGAAATTGAACTGAGGGGGCAAAAAGTCTGTTGTCAGCCTGCATTAATACACCACTCCCTTTTTGTAAATATTTATGTACCTCCTTAAATTTAGTTGCACCAGTGACAAAATTTCAGGCTATTTTTGCATGTCTTTCCTTTTCTACTTTTTGTGATGCTTCTATAGTCTGCACTCAAATGCACAGATTTGGTCCAGGGCGTTTTTGTGATGAAATGTAATGGGGTCAGAACAAGAGTTAATAATACCTACCTGTATCATACACAGCTCGGTTAGTCTATTCCTAGCTAAGGGGGAAGCACCAGGTGCTGTTTCCATTCAGTTTTGGTGGGCACGTCATACGTAACAGCAGGCCAAGGATTATGCCCCTCTGTGCTTGCTGGCTTTTCTGGCTACAGGCTTTCCTATGGTCACAGGATGCACTGTCACCATAGGGTCACATACGGTCACCATGCCCACAGGCAGCAGAATCCAGCTGCAGGCATCTGAGCCCATGCCCTCTTGGGGATTGGCCCAGGCCAAGGACAGGGCCTCAGATCGCCATTTCCCAGGTCTCCTGGCTTTTAGTCCAACCCAGAGTCTACCTGACCTGTGAAGCCTGGCATTTCGTCTGTGCTCTTCAGGGTCCACTTTGAAATACAGGCTTATATTCCTCTTCTGTCCCCTTTGGAAGAATTCCACCGGGCAGAGGCCTCTTCTTTCCTTTTCTTGGGCCCTTCGTGCTTCTCTGCCTCTCCTCCTCAGCTGCCCTTAGGATGGCAGTGAGTGGGAAGCCCATGCAGCCGTTTCAGAGGTAGCCAACTAGGGAAGCCGGGTGCACAGGAAAGAAACGGATTAGGGAGCAACGAAAAGAAGGGGGGAGGATTCTGCGAGCTCTGTAACTCTTAAAATTTTATACAACTTCAATCATCAAGTAACATTTTAAAAGAAATTCATGAATTTTTCAAATGAGTCAGCAGTGCCAACAGCTGTCGTATTTACTTTTGCCCCGTAGAGGACCGATATTTTCACATTATTAAATTAAGTGGAAAAATCTATTCATTTGTATCTTTGTAATTTTTATATATATACACATATGTATATGTATGTATTTTGCATATATACTTTTAGGTAGAGATGATTTGATTCTTTTTAAAAACTTTCTTTTCCCCAGCAATCTCCTTGGGCTTTTGAATATTTTTAAAGCTGTGTTTTGGAGCTCAGCTTGTTCCCTGACATGTCTTGAACCCATTGTTAGGGTCATGCCAAGCCCACGGCTGTAAAGTGGTGGTAGAGTGGCAGCTGTGGGCCGGCTGGACACACACACCAAAGACGAGTTTGGTTCTGGGCGCTGCCCCCAGGATCTCTGTGCTCTGTGCCAGTCCCTCAGACTGCAGCACTTTACTCTTACTTCCGCAACTCTGCGACCCCCGGGGTCGAGGTGTGTGCAGCCCTGTGGCAGGCACAGGGAACTCTGCTTGCCTGGTACCCGAGGGCTGTGTGTCCCACCATGGATTGTTCACCTCTGGCCCGGTAGCCTCCTGGCCTCCAGGATGGCTGTGGAAGCAGCTCATCAGGAAATAAGAGATTCTATAAATTAAAGAAGTATTAACAGACAGGATGTTGGCACCAGAACTTAGAGAGATGACTGGATGTCTTTGTACTGTATGTACCTGTTTATTCAAGATGCCTCCCTTGCAGAAAGTATGCCTACCCTGGGTATACCTTTTACTTTTTATTTTTTATTATTATTTTTTAATTTTTTATAGAAAAAGTTAGATCCTTTTTTTGAAAACATAATGCGGGTTTTGTGCCTTGACAACCTCTCCCCATGTGAGGTTTGTAAAAAGTGTCCTGTGACTCAACACCAAAATGCAATAAACACACAAAATAACTTCATGAGTGATTCTTCACATTTCCTTCCCAGAAACGAGTTGATGAAGAATTGGGTGGGGGGTGGGGGGGGTGGAAAAATTAGTTTAAATTCCTTCTGAGTTAAAAGAAAATACACAGTGGAATACAATTTTTCTGCTGTTTCTCCTTAATATTGTATATATTTTGACTATTTATTAGATTAGTAGGTCATATTTTACTTACCAACTGAGCCAGATGTCTGTGCAATTGTGTGTCCTTTACCTTTCTTGTAAAATTTTGTACAGCATAAATGAGTAAAAATCACTGTTTTTCTAAACTTTTTCAGAATCAAGGATTGTAAATATTGTAGATTCTTTTTCTGTGTAATGTGTCCTACTGTTTCATAATGCTGTAACTTGTAGAAATATTGTATATTTATTTTCTGCTTATTTAATGTCTTAAGTTCTGAAAGTGTTGACACCCCTGTCCCCCACACCCCTGCCTTCCCACAGATCGCTTTAACTCCCAAGGTGTGAGGTGCTGACTAGTGAGCTCACTGCAGGCCACATGGTCTTCCAGGGTGGCCCTCCAGCTTTCGGTCCTGGAATTTCCAGTCAAATGGGTTTCAGTTCTTGGGCTTTGCTGCCCTTATAGTGAAGTTTGTGTTTAGATACCAATGAGAAGCTGTAACCTGGCAGGCTACAGAATTTTCCCAAGAAATATCCAGCAACCTTCTTTTGTTCCAGAGCAGCTACCTAGCTTCTTGTAGAAATAAGTTGTGCTAACTCTGGGCCTTATCTTAAAAAAGACAAAAGTATTAGCTTATGGGAAAGATTTTTTTTTGTTTGTTTGTTTTTTGGCTGAAAATTTATCCCTGACAGCTCAGTGTTGAAAGAAATAAGAATGTGCTACTTCTGGAGGTGCTGCCTGTGGTTGCCCAGGGCAAGAGCCAGGTAGGACAGGGGGCTTCTGCCTCAGGACCACCGAATGCCACTAACCCCTTGTAGGCAACTGATAAGCAGTTGGGTCTCCCCCACCTGCTGCATGGCTTCCTGTGCTTTGAGGTGTGGACTGAACTGTTGGTCTTCAGGAGTGACTTCAGTTCACTGCCCACCACCACCATCCATTTGGTCAGCCTCCTTCAGGCCCATGCCCTCCCCTTCCAGAGACTGGATGTCACGATGTGAAAGCTCATGGGAACTTTAGGGACACTTCCCAGTGGTTCCATGCGGTGGTTCTGCCCTCCCTGCTGATTTAGCCCAGTGCCTGTCTCTGTGTCTGTCTGTGTGTCTTGTCTGTCTCACGTTCAACGCTGAATCTTACGGGGTCTAATCCAAATAGCATTGTGTATAAGAAGCATCCTTAAGCTCCCAGCTAAGTAACTTGACTACTTTAATTTGGGAATTTCAGACTTTAGAAGCAATCTCTTAGGTATTGTGTCCAGGTTCTGTGACCACTGGTTACTGTTTCAGAACTCATCAGGTACCCATTTATAAATAGCACTGATCTGTTGTATACTGATCCTTCACTAACCTGTTTCTTAAGACCCAGCGTATGTAGCATTTTGTATTGCAATTTCCCTGGCTTACTTGTGTTTTGCACTGATGAATTTTGACAGGGTAATTGCCACTTTACTTGTGCAATACTGCTGTAAATAACTGCAGATTTTTTTAAGAAACTTGATCTTTTATGTTCTTAATGAATTTTATATAAATAAATTTTCAACTGGTTTTGGTGCGCTCTTTGATTTGTTTTCACAAAATGGCATAGAAACAACAAGTTATACACAAACACATACATCTGCCCTTATCAGTCATAGAATGTGTGAGCTACATGTAGCTCAATTTCTTGAGGGTGAGTCTGTAGTATACTTAAAAGCAAACCACTCTAAAGATCTGAAGTGGCTGGCACGACTGATGTTCGGTATTCTGCCCACATAGTCAGATATGACTCAGCACTTGGATGGGGGGAAGGAAGCAAACCAGGAACCTGCTCCGCACTGCATCGGTCAGTGATTACGTTATGGCAGGTGCCCAGCCACCTAACCCCGTCTCATAGAACAAGAAAGGGCTTGTCTGTAGCACCTGCTCTGGACAAACGGGGTCGTGGGCCCTGGATGTGAACTGATGATGGGCTTACAGATGAGCTGTGGATCTCTAAGCTCCTGGGTGTGCAATGGGTGGAAATTGATGTAGGGATGATTGAGAGAAGTGAAAGCCTGGTTCAGGGGCATAGGTTATAGAAGCCTAGTAAGTAGGTATATATTTAACTACTTTCAATCTGAGGTAAGAGCTAGGAAAGTGACTTCACTTTGTTTTAATCAAGTAATATGGTAATACCTTTATGAGGTGAGCAATATATGAGTATGGTCTTATAAATTTAATTACTAATCTATTTCAAATTACATTTATTTCAAATTAAGTTGTTCCAGCTGCCACTTGCAGATCTACCTCCTCACCAAGATAGGAGTTTGCATTTCGCCGGACTCTGATCTGCAGTGTACGTGTGTGTGTACTTACATGGTGGTTTGGCTTCTTTTATAAATGCAGTATCTGTATACATGGATCTCATTTAGTAATAGATCATAGATCTTTCCTTGGGGACTCTACTTCATCCTAACTACGGTGTAAGAGTGCTCACCAGTTTCCTGCTCTGGTGGTCCAGGGAGGTGGGAGATGAGCGTCCACAGACTTGTAATCACTGTCCAAGCGGCTGCTCCACTCACCCTGCCCCCGGCAGGGAAACCCACCTGTCTCCAACACTCAGACAGACCCCTGCAAGCCAATGCCAGCCCGGCGGGTGAGGAGTGAGGGTGGTGGTTTAATTTGAATTTTCTGTTTATGAGTAGGATGATAATTTTAGGCATTGCTGGCTTTTGCCTCTTTTTTTGAAGGCCTGTGCTTATTTTAAACTGAGGGGTTTTTTTCTATTAATAATTAGCTTTTTAAAAATTCTGGACAAAAACCTCTTATATATGGGGATATTTTTCCTTCTGTCTTTTACTTATCTCTTTTCCCTGACATTTTGTTACGAAAACTTTCAAACATACAGAAGAGTTGAAAGGGTTTTATACTCACTACCCAGCTTCTACCGTTCGTGTGTTGCTATATTTGAGTTAGTGTATATCCATCCATTAATCCATCTGATTTTTTGCATGTCAGAGTAAGCTGTAGTCATCAGTACCCTTATTCCTGAAACTTCCACATATATAAATTTAGAGCTTGTTAATGTTTTTCTCATTTTTTTCTTCAAGGATAAAAATTACATATAGTATAATATATCTTTTGAATAAGTGTACAGCTGTCACTCAAACTCCTATCAAGATAAAAAAAACATTGCTGTCACCCAGAAAGTCCTCTACAGCTCCTTCTCAGGTAATCTTTCCCCTCTTGACCCTCCCCCCCCTCAGGTGACTTTAATTTTGAAGTTTTTTTCCCACTATAATTAGTTTACCTGGTTCTGAAATTCATGGAATGGAATCATACAGTACATGGTCTTTCACGGAGTATGACATTTTTGCGATCCATGTGACCATAATCTCTCCCTTTCTATTACTGAGTAGTATACTATTGTATGAACAAACCATACTTTGTCCCTTGTCTTACTAATGGACACGTGTTCTTACTAGTTTGAGACTTCGATAATTAAGCAGCTATGGAGAGTCTCACACAGAGAATGCAAAACCCTTTCTGTGAACATATGTTTTTAGTTATCTGCATTTTTCTTCACTTCTTTTGATATGCTTTATGTCGAATTTCTCATTTTGGAAATCAGATTATTGATCTTACATAGATTCCTCTATTTTATATATTAAGGTCTAAAACTTCCCTATGAGAAAGTTTTAAATGTATTTTCTTACATTTTTATTTATATAACCCTACAGTTTGGTCTTTCTAAAATCTTAAATTTTTTTTAGTGATGTACAGTATGAGTCTGAATTTTCCCCCAGCAGCCAGCACTGACGATTTTTTCTCCACCAGCCTGAAAGGGTCCCTTTGACAACACAACAGACCCTCACACGTGGTTCTGTTTCTCAACTCTTCTTCCCTTTTCCATTAATCTTGTTGTTTAATCTACATTGTTTTAATTACTATATGTTGTGAGTTTCTTGCCTTTTTTAAAATTTTAAAATTCCCCTGGCCATTCTGTTTTTCTCTTGTATGTGCATCTTAGAGTTAGTTTAAACTTCTCAGAAAGCTCTTTGGAGTTCTCTTTGGGGGTTACAAGGACTCCAAGTTTAGGGAAGAATTGTCGTTTTTCCAAGTTGTTTGCTGAGGTGTGTAGTATTAGATTATTAAGTAAGAAATGTCCAGGTTCCTTAAGTACTACGTGTGCCAGTTGGTCTCTCTGACTTTTCACTTTGATGCTCTTGTTTTATTTTCATTGTGAAGGTACACGCTCAGTCTCTCAAAGGTAGGTTTGGGATTGTGATTATCTTCCAAAATTTTTTAGAGCAATTTTTGTAGAACCAAGGATAAGTCAAAAAATTGTGGAACGAAGGCAGCATAGACAGCTCAAAATATCAACACAGTGTTTGGGAAGGTTTGGGGAAGGATGTGGCTAATGAAGGCACCGTAGTACATCAGTGGTTAGAGAAGTTACATTCTGATGATTTAATCTTGAAAATGAGCCATGTAGGCATCCTGAGACCGATGTGGATAATGATGAGCTGAAAGATGTAGTGGAAGCGAATCCATCTCAACCTATGCATGAATTAGCAGCAATGTTTGATGTGACTATTTCCACATTATTGGACCATTTGAAACAAAGCAAGGTAAAGAAGCTGGGTAGATGGGTTCCATGTGCATTAAATGAGCATTGGAAGAGATATCGTCTCTAAGCCTGCCTTTCTTTGCTGTCACAACACAAAGGCAAACCATTTCTGTACCGTATTATTACATGTGATGACAAAAGTATTCTTTGTTGACAATTGTAAGTGTTCGGCACAGGAGTTGGATAAAGATGAAGTGCTGCAACACAGTCCAAAATCAAATATTCACCAAAAAGCTAACAGTGCCTGAAGGTCCAGCACTGTTATTATCCCCCACACTTCATGAAACCTGCTTCGTCATTTGCAGTGGACTTCTATTGCAACCAGGTGGGCTAGTGATGAGGATGCTCGTGACTCAGCAGGTGCACAAACATAGCCGCTCAAACTCCAGAAGCTGGACTTGGAAACCGTATCATCCAATGCATTCACCAGCCCTTGCACCAGCTGATTACCACTTCTTCCAGGTATTGGACCACTTCTTATAAGGAAATATATTCAGTTCTTAACAAGATGTAGAAAATGCTTTTGGCAATTTTGTTGCCACCTGCTCTCCAGGCTTTTTCGCTGGTGGCATAAAAAAATTACTATTAAGATGGCAAAACCGCAATGATGGTTTAGGCACATTAATTGTGCTGCTGCTTGTTTGAGATATCATAGACTTTTTATTTGAAATTAAATGTTAATATTTAATTACCTAATTTTTTTAATCTAGCAATTACATTTGGTTTTTAATGCTTTTTAGTACGCTAGGTTTTTCTTGCTATAAATCCTGCACATTTCTTGTTAGCTCTTTCCACGGGAAAGAATGTCCACTCAGCACCCAGCACCTGGCCCTTGTTCCCATCACAATTTCCCTTTGTGTGCCTGGTGCCCACTGCCCCTACCACCTAGGAAACTTCCTCTCTCTGCACTGCAGCCAGGCCCAGGAGCTAAAGATCAGCTGATTTCAGCTCTTTCCAGCATTTTGATTCTAGAGCAGTGAGGTAAGGAGGGCCCTTAGGAGGGCAGCATCCTTGAGGCTGCAGGAACATGTTGGTGTCCTTGGCCGTGGTGGGGCCTGGTCTCCAGGCTGCCTGCAGGACAGGAAGCCCAGAGTCCACTCCTCCAGGACATTCTCTTCCAGCCAAATTAGCCAGAGTTTGTTTCTGTTGCTGGCATCCAGAGCACTGACTCATCCCTGCCTGTCAGAAGGACTAAATAAAAAGATTGCACAAAGTTCTATATAAACCATATGAATCCAGAAGGTGCGGGGTGACAGGTTGAGTGTGGAAATTTCCCACTAGCTGAGACCTGAAGGGGCTGTAAGAAGATGGAAAAGAGCAGGACCAGAGGACGGCCTCTCATCTTTTTGGATAACTTCTGCCACTTGTTCTCCTTTCCCTGGAAACTCCTTTTTTCTCGAGGGGAGCCCTTAGTCTTAGAAGAATTTATTACCAAGGGCAAGATAAAATATGTTAGAATGTTGAAGGCCCTTGTTTCTAGGCGTGTTGCCAAATGATTACAGGTATTACTGAAAAGGGTCCAGAAAGGCAATCTAATAACCACTTGACCTCACATCTTAAAACAGATTTGGGAGGAATTACACCATATGATTATGGTGTAATAACACCACCATAAAGACGTCACATTCCACTGCAGACACTGGAGAGCTTATGCAACCCCATTATTCTTTTAGTAGTTTAGGTGACAATTTTCCTTAAAAAAAAATTAATGCAAGTGTTTATTGAGGTCCTACCATATGCCAGGCACATACAAGAATATAAAAATGCTAAAAAGTAGGACATGCTAGGAAGGCTCTGTCCTTCAAGGTCTCACAACCAATAAGCAGAAAAATGGCAGTGACATTCTCTAGGAGAATTCCCAAGCTGTCTCGGGAACTTGGAGAAGTGAGAAGGATGGGCCTACAGGTCATGGGATGTCTCGCCCACTTCCCACCCAACCCTCTAGGGCCCCTATGACAACTAACTATTGGGTACCCGCTATGTGTCAGGCACTGTTCAAAGCATCTCATAACTCGTGTTCATCTCAGAACAAACAGCCCTTCAAAGTAACTGCCATTATTACCCCAAGATAGGGAAACCAAGTCACAAAGCACACAAGCCACTTACCCAGGAGCACGGAGCTCCCCAGTGGTTCTGTCAGAGCGTGCACGTCTGACTCCTGGTCACCTCTCAGGGCCCAGCGGAGCGGAAGGACAAGCAGGACCTCAGAACAGCCCCTGGCACTCTGGGGGCAGTCACTCTGTGGCCTGATTCAAATCCATCTTGAGGATTCTATCCTTCCACCCACATCTCACTGGCATCTCCAGCTGCCAGGCCATTGCAGCTTCACCAAGGTTCACCTTACTGTAGGGTCCGTGCACTGCCTCCTACGCTTCTAACCTGGCCTGCAGGCCTCCTGCGGGCTGTGGTCTATCCCAAGATTCCTGGGTCTTGCCTGAGCCTGCTACCTGCTGTCCAGTCCCCTGACAGGTGTGGCCTGACTGAGGGTATGGTCCTCCTCTTGCCTGCCTCACTGTACTCCCTGTGCCACTGTGAGGAGCAGCCTCCCAGGCAGCTGTTCATGTTTGAGGTCATTTTAATGGTGACGTACCTGTACCAAGGTGTTGGAGGGGTGTTCAGAAGCCCATGGGAATGGCGTCCCCAGCCAGGAGCCTGGAGAGACATGAGGTGGGGAAGGCCTGGCATCCTTCAGGATCAGAGCCTTCTGACCCCCATTCATGTCTGGGCCTTGAACTCTTTTGTCTCCAGACTCAGAGCAGGAAATTGTTCTAACCCTCGATCCTTCCAGCCCTCAACATCTTACCACACTCACGGGGCAGGTCTGCATAGCCCGTGAGCCCAAGTCTCCAGCTGTGTGTCTCAGCCAGTCCCACACTTTCCCTGGGATGACAATGGAAGGTGGGACTCAGGGTTCTTGTCATCAAATCCTCTATGTCCCCCACTGTGCTCTGAAAGCCGTAGGGCAGCAGGTAGGACTGGACTCCCGAAGGCTCATTAGGCTGGTCCCCAGTAGCTGCTGCTCTCATGGAGAGCTGGGCCTGCCCCAATTTTCTTCTTTTCACTTTAAAAAAAATTAATTAAGGTGTAAGTACATAGAGTAAAGGGGACAGTGATGCATAAGCTTGCTTGATGGACTTTACACATGTGTATGGCCAGGGGGTCATCTCCCCAGTAAAGATATAGAACCTTTCCAAATGTGAAAGCAGCGGGGTCCTGCCCACCTGACACCCATGGCTCACTGGACCTTCTGGTTCCTGTGCTGTGGGCCTGAGGTGGGGGACCTACGGGAAGAAGCTGGGGACAGTGTCTCCCACTTGTCATGGTAGGTCCTCCAAGGGCACTCAGGGCCTCCAGACCCGCAGAAAAGGCAGCCATCCCCATTCACTGAGTGGGTTCTAGGCAATCTCTAACTTGGTCAGAAACTCCTTCTACTGTCATTCAACCATGACCGTCAGCTCAGGACGTGTCACTTCTGTCACAAAGCCTGACACCAAAAGCCTTAGATGTAAAAGATCTGGCATGTTTTCTTAAAAAATAAATGAATTCTATTACCTTGAATTCTGGACCTTGGAAAGAGGAGGGTGGTGAGCAAAATCCTCCTGGGGCATTGGATGTCATTTTGAAAAGCTTTCTGAGTAAATAATAATAATAATAATTGTTTTTCCTCTTTGATCAGCTCCTATAAAACCTTTATCTCATTTAAGTATAGGTGAAAGGATTCTATTGTCTTTGACTCAAACAATCTAAACAGACTTGCATCCATTCATTGGTTCACTCGCTCAACAAATGTCCATTGAGTGTCTATTATGTGCCAGGCACAACTTATTCCAAGTGCTCGGGGTGCATATTCAGTGCTGCTGTTCAGTGCTTAGTGTAACACGCAAGTGAACACCTCAACAAGACAAGTGGAAGGTGCGGGAAAGGGAGGAGGCAGAGTGTGGTGCCCTGGGTCTGGGGGTGGGATCAGCAGCAGGAGGACCTCTCCTCTGAGACTTCAGTGTGATGAAGGGGCAGTTACAGACAGCGACGAGAGACAGGAAGGCCCATCAGGAGGCTGCTGCCAGGCAGGAGAGGGAGAGAGCTAGGCAGCGAGGGAGACAGAGGCCCTGAGGGGCAGGGCAGGCACAGGGCTGGGACGTGCCCGAGAGACCCTCACTCTACACCCCCGGACAGTGGAGGGCTCTCATCATAGGAGCAATATCCTTTGATAGCACCTGTTTTGGATCGGTACCTCTGAAGTCCAGATTAAAGGAGATGGCAGGAATATGACAACTGAATGCAACGTACCTCCTGTGGAGGACAAGATTGGGGCAAGTGGTCATATATGAAGGAGATGCGTAAATGTGATTATATAGTACTCTTGCATCAGTGTTAATTTCCTCATTTTGATCTATGAACTATAGTTATGTAAGAGGATGGACTTATTTTTAAGAGATACACACTTAAGTATTTAGGGGTGAAAGGCACTGTGTCTGCAGTTTACTCTGAAATGGTCAGAGAAATGGCTGCCCTTACACGCAGGCTGCCCTTACACATGAGCAGTACTGGGGCGTGCACAGCGAAGGGAGGGAGAAGGAGGAAGTAAATGTGGCAACATGGTGACATTCAGGGAATCTGGGTACAGACTGTAAGGAAATGGTCTATACTGTTCTGCAACCTTGTTGAAAGTCTGAGACCATGTCAAAATTAAAAATCAAAAAAATAAAGGCACCACTATCCGTGTGTGGACCGTGATAGGGAGCGGAAGAGTCAGCCCAGGAGACGGGAGACTCAGCGTGTGGACCGAGAGGTGGGAGGCTTTGTGGGAAGAGGAGACAGAACTTCCCAATGTGGAAGGTGAGAGGACAGAAGGAATCCAGGATTCCCATGGAAGATTCCAGCCAGAGCAGTTGCAGAGGGTGGCAGAAGAGTAACCGGGAGTGGGAAGAGGGCTGGGATGGAGGGGAACACAGGGAGAGTCACCAACTGACTCAGGGATGGTCTAGGAACAAGGTGCTGTTGATTCATCTCAAGGGGAAATGTTGGGATTTTGGAAAGAAATTCTAGCAAGGTGAACTGTAAACCATTGTCTGCGTGAAGCAAGCCCGCAGCATAAATATTTAGGCATTTGCTTGAATAAGCCACTCTCGTATAAAACACAACCGAGGCAATGGGGCCTTGAATTCTGAGAGGTGGGTGATGGCCCCATGGCCTGTAAGGAGCATCTATTGAACTGGCCCAGACAAGGCACAGGAGAGGGGTCCTCAACGCCAGAAGGCCTTAGACTCCCCCAGCTTTTACAAAGCACCCGCATCATGAGGCCCACCTCTCTGAATGTGCAGTAGGCCCCAGTGTAGTATTTGTTTCAAGCTCCCTGAGTGACTCCAGTGTGTGGCTGGGTTTGCCCAGAGCCTCCCTGGGTGACTCCAGAAACAGCAACAGCAGCAGTAGCCTTGGAGTGAGCAATTCTCCCCAGGTTGAAGGACAACCCTCAATGAGGTGCTTTCTATTTGTTTACATTTCTGTTGTCCTTGCAAGATGTTTGATTCTCATTTCTATTTCCCTTGTTGGTTTGCCCTGGCATGGGCATCCGTGCCTCCTGCCAAATTCAGGGTGAGTGGAGGACAGAGTGGGCTGCAGGGCCTGGGGCCCATGCCAGGTATGGTGCAGGTTAGGCTGCCTCACTGTGTGCCTGGGAAGAGCCCAGTAAATGAGTCCAGTGAGTCAGAGCCAGCTATTGACAAATCCAGAGGGCTCGGCAAGGTTCCAGTCAGGGTGAGGAGTCACTGGGTGGACCCCAGGGGAGGTGGAGGAGAAGAATGTGTGTGTGTGTGGACAGCAGGTGTGAATGAGCCCCCATAGCTCAGGTGGGAGTTGTTGTGAGGGCCTCTCCTGATCTGGGAGAAAGTATCAGCCTCCCCCAGAAAACGAGGGCAGGAGGACACACAACAAGGCTCTGAGAGTCCATGTTCAAGGATGAGTCTTTAGGAGGCAAAGTGACTATTTGTATAGGGGAAGAGCTCATGGCCCACATTGCCCTGAGTTAGAAACAAAACTCCTGAAGGTGAACTTCAAGTTCTAATTGCTCAATACTGTGCAATGACGTTATGTCAGTCCTCCCAGCAACCGCCTCTCTGGGAGCCTCCCCAGGCTCACCCTTGGCTTCTTCAAGTCTCTCTGAAAGCCAGGCTGCTTGTCCAACCCCCAGCCCATGAGACTCAGGCCAGCGGCTGCTCCCCGGTAACTCCTGGCCTGACTTGGGCTCCCCAGCCAACCTCTGCGGCTGCCTTCTGATGCTTTACAGGTAAATGTTCTTGTCTCTGCCAGCAGATCATAATCACTGTATTTGAAATTATGTCTTCATGTCTGCTGGGCTGTTAGGGTCAGCCAGTGTCCCTCTAGCCCAGCAAGACCTGATGGTGCCTGGAACTCAACACACAATTGCTGGATGGGCGAGTGGCAACTAAATGTCTCATTAGGACTCGTGGTAAATCATCTTTTATGAAAGCCCAATCTTTTCTTGGTTCCTTGACCCTTTTTGCCACTTTAAAAATAGTAGTAAGAATAAAAAAAAAAAAAAAAAAAAAAAAAAGAGTAGTAAGAAACCTGAGCCTGTTCAAAGCAAAAAACCTCTTTTAAGGGGCGAGTCCAGTCCTTGGCCAAATGCCTCAAAAGCAACCACATTTTTGCTTCGTTGTAGCCCCTCCTCCTTCCATACCTCTCTTGCTCAATCCTGGACCACTGCGCCTCAAAAGCCCTTCCTTTTTACAAGCTGCTGCCCTGAGCCACAGCACTGCCAGGATCCTGATCAGTGAATTCTCCTGCTGGTGATGGCTGGGTGAAAGCAGGCTCTCTGGCAACTCTGGGTAGTATATGTATGTTGGACAATTAAATTGTTTTTAAACTTGGCAGTTAGAACAAAAAAGAAGGCTTCACTATTCATGAGAAAATAAATCCCCAAATGATGGGTTCTTGGAATATACCATGTGCTGTTTCCTGGAGCACCTCAAGCTTGCTCCTGACTAACCCTGCTGCCCGCTCTTTCTAAAGTGTTCCTGCCCTGCTATCTCCAGGGCTGGCTTCTTCAGCAGTTTCAGGGCTCAATGTCACTTTCCCAGTGGTGCCTTCCCTAACCACCCGTTCAACCCCGCCTTTAGTTTTATTCTCTAGATAGTAGCTTTGCACACACTCTAGGGTTCTCAGCTCTGTTGTGGGCTGGAACTTGGGGCATTGAACCTTTGGCTACAGGATAGTGGTGAAAGGCTTAGGTCCTTGTCTCTGGGGTCTGGAGATTGACAAGGCCTGGACTGTATGTTCCATGGACACAAGGACTCTGAGCCCAGTTACCTGCATCCCAGCATCAGTATATAGGAGGTGCTCAGGGGACTGTGGGATGACACAGCTCTTGCTTCAGGGACAGAGTATGGCTACCTTAGCTCCCTGGACAAGTTAAAGTTACCAGGTTGGGCAGGAATGATAAGCCTCCCCATCTCCCTCTGGATCTTGGCAGCCTCCCTCTGTGGGCCGTGATCATGGGTGGCTTTTCCCAGTGCACTGACGAGTGGTACCCAGGCAGAAGTTTTTCAGAACCTCCTTTCAGAGGAAACTGAGCTCAATGCCCTTGCCCACTAGCAGGCCCAGGCAGCCCGGAGGCCCTGCTTCTCTTATCTGATGGTGTCTGGGAAGAGGGCCCTGGTAGCTCTTTCTCAGAGCAGCAGAGGGAACAGGCCCTCACTGTCCTTACTGTCACAGCCCTGTTGCCTCCATGTACATCCAACTCACTGGACTGATCTGTCTATCAGGGCTGTAAATGTTCACACAGACAGATAGCCTGAGGCTGAAGGAAACACATTCACCCCTCATGACCGTAACCCCATGTGTGGCCAGTGTGGCTGATTACTCATGGGCTGGGAAGGAGGGAGGGCTGGACCTAGAGGTAAAGTCTCACACCATGGAGTCCTGAGCAGCAGAAAAGGATGGAAAATGAGCCCAGTATGGATTAAATGAGCACATTCCTCGCCTGCAAATCCCCTTTCCTAAATGTACAGATGTAAAATCTGAAAAACTTTGGCCTCAGTGACTCATGTATGTCAACTGAGGTAAATAATACCATACCGATGTAAAAATAATCCACAAGGCAGGAAAAAAAAACCACTTTCATTATTATGAATTGATAGTCAGATTACATTTTTTCCCTAAAATTACTTCTGAGGGTCCATAAATAGGTCTATTATAAAGGGTGGGAGAGGGGAACACCATTCTTAAAATACAACTTTTTAAAAAATTATGTATGGGTTTTTTGTTTTGTTTTGTTTTTGTAGTTTTGGCCAGAGCTAGGCTTGAACCCACTACCCCCAGTATATAGGGCTAGTGGCCCACTCCTTGAGCCACAGGCGCCGCCCTGTATGGGGGTGTTTTTAGTCTGATTTTGAACCCTTTGAAGTACTGAAGGACTATACAAATTAAGTTAAATGCTTATTTTCAAGAAATAAACAATACTCCATTACACTGAGACAGAATTCTATGCCAGTGTTCCCAAGTGCCAAGAACCTTCTTTATCATGTTTTTGGTGATCAAAAATTATTCTCCTTAAGCCTGCCATGATTTTTCAGTTGAGAAATCTCCATGGTGGAAGCAAGCCTTGCCCAGCAACATTATCCTGAACGGGTGGGTCCCATTTCTTGCAACTCAGGGCTGGACAGGGCTGGACAGGAGAGCAATTATCACTGCTCAGCATAGTCAGCCTTTCAGGGAGTTAGCATCTGACACTCAGAGGTGTTAACCTGCATTAACTAAAGCAACAGCCTACAGCTGCCAACTCTTCCTCTTCTGGGCTATCTCTTCCCCAGGCTGGCCACTCTCTGTGAGTTTCATCCTGGTGACTGAGTCAGTACTGAGTTCTGAAGCGGCTGGCTTCCCCACCTGCTGTGCCCACCTTCTTCAGCACCCATGAGGCCCTTGGCCTGGGCCCAGCCTATGGCCAGCAGAGGAAGAGGGACCACAGGCCTTTTGGGGACACACTGCCCTCTCCTCTGATATCATCGTGTGTGACGTTGGTGACCACTCTGGACATTGGCCCCTCTCACATTTCACATATGTAGGAATATTTGTGTCATCTGTGCATCTCTGATGGTTCATGGCAGCGTCTCTTACTAAATCCAGCTATGCTGGGCAAGGGATACACATAAGAAAATAATAACTGAGAGCACAAAGCAACATGAAGGCCAAAAGAACGTGTGTGTGTGAATTCTGCATCTCCACGTGTGGGTGTGATGGAGGCTGGGGAGGACACCGATGATTACTGGTCACCTTCCTTGTATCTACAGTTTTCAGGCAGCTTGTTTTTCTGGTGGCCATGGCACCCTCCCAAGGTGGGCATTGTGGAGGCCCAGACACAGGGGGCTGCCATTCAAATAACCACAAACATGGCGTCTTAAAACAACAGAGATGTATTCATTTCCAATTCTAGAAATCACACATCCAAAATCAAGATGTCAATGGGGCTGTACTTCCCCCAGAGGCTCTAGGAGAGACTCCTTCTTTGCTTTTTCCAGCTGCAGCCACTGCAGGCATTCCTTGTGTGGCTGCATCACTGCAGTCTCTGCCTCCATCTTCACATGCTGACTCCGTGTGTGCATCTCCTTGTGACGTCTCCTCTTTCGTTGCTTAGAAGAACACTTGTTATTGAATTTAAGCCCACTCAGCTGATCCAAGGTGATGTCACCTTGACAGCCTTAACCCAAATAAGGCACATTTATAAGTTCAGGGTGTTGGATGAGGATCTATCTTTTGGAGGACACAATTCAACTTACCACAAGGGGTGACATTTAATACTTACTAGCACTTTTTCAGGTACTTTGCCTGAATTATCTCCTTTTGTCTTCAAAACAACATGAAGAGGTGAGTACAGATTATTGTCTGCATTTTGGAAGCGAAGATACCAAGTGCAGAGAGGAGAAATAAGCCTCCACGGTCACACATTTGGGCAGTGGTAGAAACTGGGTGGACCTGGGCTGTCTCGCCTCGGCTTACAGAGCCAGTCTCAGGCGGTGTCATCGTCTGCACCTCCCTCCTAGGTGGAGTCCCCACCTCTTCCTCCTAATGCATCATTATCCTCAGAGACATCTAGGGTGGATGGACCGGGCAGCACCGCAGCCCACCTCCCTGGAGGTCCCTCCCTCTTGGGCCTCTCAGGTGCCTATCCTGCGGCCATACCTGGACCAGCTCACCCTCAAATATGATTCCTAACACTTCCCGCTGCATCCTCCCAGCCCTGGTTGAGTTTCCACACCCTTATTGCTCCTGCTCCTTGGCTTTGCTGAGAATTTCCATGTCGAGGCTCTCCCGCCTCCCTTCCAGGCCTCCCTCTGGGCCCTTCTTCCCTTCTCCTCCAGCCCCTGCTCCACGTTTCCTCAGAACTGCTTCAATGTGAATTCCCACAGTCTTTCTCTCTTTTGTCACAGTCCCTTGGCAAAATCCCAGCCCTGAATGAATCCTCCCATCTGCCTTCTCCAAGCCTGCCCCAGAGTTGATGCCTGTTCTGGGAGATAATCTCACAGTAGGACTGGTTGCTCTTGCTCTGAATTTGCCATCTCAGCCCACACGCTGACTCTGAAGAAGGCCGGGCTCTTCCCTTGTTCTCCTGGCCACTCCTGAGTGACCACATCCCTTCCCTTTCCCTCTCACCCCCTCTCCCAGCCTGCACTCTCTCTACTTCCACGTGGTCCCACTACTGGCTCCACTCTCACCTCCCCCACAGCAGGTGCACAGACCTGCCCACTGTACCCTCTTATGCATCTCCTGCATGGATGGAGGAAGCCACTCATCTGTGTTCTAGATTCAGCTCCTGTAGCTCCTCCACCCCCTCCATTTCCTTCCACATCAGTGTCCCCTTTCTCTAGGCAAGTCCAACCAGCATCCAGACATGCTCCTCCTCCCACCTCCAGCCTCTCTCCTTGGCAGCTACTCCCAACCTCTCTCCTCTCTGTTAGAGTCAAATCTCAAAAGGATTTGATTTATTCACAATTCACACAGGCTCCATCTCTTAATGCCCATGCACTCTCAGGCCCACTGGAGCCTGGCTGTGCTCCTCAGCGCTGACCCAACTGCTTAGTCAAGGTCACAATGACCCCATCTGGCCAGGTCCAGACCTGCTCTTGGACTTCATCTTAATCTTAGACACAGTTGACCCTTCCCTCCTCCTGCACTGCCGTCCTCTCTCAGCCCCTACCACAGAGTGCTTACTTGGCTTTCTTCACATCTCCCTGCTTAGTCCTCAATTCGGGGTTCACATCCTTTTTGTGACTTCTGAAAGTTGGTCTTCCCCAGACTCCCCTGGGTCCTTTCTTCACTTTCAAGGTGATTCCATGCAGCCCCCAAATTTAAATACTATTCTCATGTGGGTGTTCACAAACCTGCACCCCAGCCTGGCCTTTCCTTCAGGCTTCCTGCTGACTTGCACATCCTATTGCCAGCTGACATCTCTACTCTGAAATGGCCCAAATTGGCCCATTCAGAGCAGAACCCCACCTTTGCCATCCCAGTAAATGGCATCTCACCCCCACCCCAGGTGACTCAAGCCTCTCTTCCTGAGTGGGTCCTCTTCTCCCTTTGTCTAACCCTTTGATAAGTCTTGCTGATTTGCGCTCTAACATATATCTTGAATATCTTTCTTAAAATAGCCAAAACTGGCTCAGAGCCCAAAGCTCAGTGAGTAGGTTGCCGGCCACATACACCAAGTTTGGCAGGTCTGAGCCCGGCCTGGGACTGCTAAACAACAATGACAACTGCAACCAAAAAATAGCTGGGCATTGTGGCAGGTGCCTATAGTCCCAGCTACTTGGGAGGCTGAGGCAAGAGAATCCCTTAAGCCCAAGAGTTTGAGGTTGCTGTGAGCTGTGATGCCATAGCACTCTACCATGGGTGTAGGGTGACATTGTGAGACTCTGTCTTAAAAAAAAAAAAATAGCCTGAAGTCTCAGCCCTACTCTCTACCATCAGCTCAGATACTCTGCCTAGATGCCACTCTTCCTTCAGCTGCCTCGCCCTGCCAAGCTCTTTCTCACTCAGAGGGCTGGTGCTTTGTCATTGTTGTTGTTGACTCCCTCCCTCGCTTCGGTATAGGATTGCAGAGAGCCAAGGTCCTGAGGATGGATACATCTGTAGGGAACAGAGCAGTGGCTGGCATACCAGAGATGTTGAATTAATGATTGGACAACTGAAGAAAGGAAGCCATGACTTAAACCACATCTGTCTGATTTCAGAGTAACTGTTTTCCCACAGCCCAGTAGCCTTCCTTCAGCAGGCAGAATACTGGAGGTGTTTGGGTAGGACAGGGCTGCTCTGGATGAGAGGGTCAAAGAAGAACTACTGGAGGAAGGAAGCAGGGTCTAGGAAGAGGGGACCCAGTTGTTCCCTGTGCCCTGCCCCACTCATGATGAAAGGACATTGAGTCTGAGTTGAGCTTGCTTCCCACTGGGATCCAGCCTAGGCAAGGAAGACTTTGGACATCAGCTCTTCTAAGACCACACCCAGCACCTTTCTTCAGGCATTCGAATGGACTAGCAAACTGTGGTACGTGTATACCATGGAATACTATGCAGCCTTAAAGAAAGATGGAGACTACCTCTTTCATGTTTACATGGATGGAGCTGGAACATATTCTCCTTAGCAAAGTATCCCAGGAATGGAAGAAAAAGTATCCAATGTACTCAGCCCTACTATGAAGCTAAACTATAGCTTTCA
>CAUYPK010069009.1:0-10829 GCA_963574355.1 Loris lydekkerianus
GCGTAGCAACGACTCAGCAAGGCCCGGCCTGAAACTGCCTCTACCTAGATACAGCCAATGTGGTACCATGCCACTGGCCCGACCCTGTCACTCACCTCTTCCCCCGCCTTCTTTCCCTGCCCCTACTCCACAATAAAAAAATAAATAAATTATAAAAAAAAAAAAATAAAAAATAAAAAAAATAAAAATAAAAAAAAAAAAAAAAAAAAAAAAAAAAGACTGTGCAAGTAACTTTACAACTTAAAGTCCTTCCAGGGGCAACTTAACAATTACCCAGTTTTTTCTCTCCACTGATTCTGCAGACAAAAGCTGACTCAAGGAGTCCAGTCTACTCAGAGTAAATACCTGAGTCCTTTGCTCACAACTTAACTCTCCAGTGGAAGATGTCCTCACATGTGCTCATTCCTCTAATTCTTAGTGAAGCTTTCTGATGCAATTTTGACATGACACCATTAATCACACATTTTTAAAGAGTTCCTGGAAAACCCATGCAGTGTTAAATTCTTCAGAATCTCTTCTGACAGTCATTATTTTGAGTACTTCTCAAACACAACTCTTACCATGACGGGCCAGCCAGCCACTGATGCACACGGGAACCATCTCTCCTCTGGCTAACGAGGGAGCCCCAGACAGTCTACCCACCTCTCCTCAAGGACCTAACAGGTGACTTTCAAATACGGACTCTCCCGAATTAAGGACTTTACTGTGAATTTTAAACGTCATCAGAATTACACAACGTAAGTTGATTTGCATTCTAATTTTCCCTTACCATACAGTGAAAATTTTTGTGTCATTTGAAATTCAAAAATCTTTTACTTTTTAAAAACGGTGATATCCTTAATCAACCATAATTTTTAAAACACAAATGACTTTATATTTTGTTTGCCTTTTCTATTCAACTTTGTTTCTGATACGTAGTCCTATTGTTGCCTGTACGTGTAGTTAATTTTTACTTCTGTATAGCATTTCCTTGTGTAAAAAAACAATTTAAATATCCTGTCTCCTGACGTTGGACACCTGGGTCCTTTCTATTTTCTCAAAAAGCTTTTAAAATCTATCATTAATATACCTTAATTTACTTACCAATTTCTTTATTGCATATGAAGTTACTCTACATTTTTAATACTATCATTCTCTTACAATAAATAATTTTTGTAATGATGTGACTCAGTTTGCAAACTGTGTCTGTAACAGGCCAGATAATAAATATGCTAGGTTTTCCGGATCCTATAGTTTCTCTTCCAATTACTCCAACTTTTATAAAAGCCGCAGACCAAATATACAGTAGAACCTCTGGAAGTTGACTACCCAACAAACTGGTCCATACACAGAGGCCATCAACATAAAGAACCAGGCCTACTGTATACTGAGTATATATGGTACGTGTCCATCTATGAAAGTGAAGGAGGTGGTCAATGTCCGGAGGTGGTCAACTGTGGAGGTTCTACTGTAAATTAACCAGCACAGATGTCTCCCCCAAAAATTTAATTTATGAAAACTGGCAGTGGACCAGATTTGGCCCACAGGCTTTAGTTCACCAACTCCTGACGTATACTGCCTCTATTTTTTATTCTTAGCTTTGAAGAAATGGAATTACTGTATTACATTTCCAAAGTGCCTTTCAGAAAGATAGTAGCAGTTTCTACTGACACTAGCAATTTATGGGACTATTTCTTTCCCCTCACCATCATTAGCATTGAGTTTATCGTTTTTAAAATCATGAATGAGCTGAAACATAAACACAGCACCACATTGTGGTTTTAATCGCATGTCTTTAGCGAAATCAACTCTTTAGCATGTTCATCAGCCTCTATGTGCCCTCTTTTGGTAAACTGTCAGGTAACAGAATCCTACCCACCTGCACTAGCAATAGAGCATAACCCAGAAACCAAACTTTGTGTTTTAAGCCACTGAGGATACAGGGTTATTGTTTGTTACCGCAGCATAATCCGAGCATCTTTTCCTAGCAGCACAATGGAGACTGCTAATTGTTACCAAAAATCCTTTATTCATTTTAGTAGCAAATCCCAGTTTAAAGCTGGGACATGTCTGGGTAGACAGGACTAGACTGGTGGGGGCAAGAGACAGGTGCAGGTGAATGAGACAAAGGAGAGCTGTGCTACTTCCCAAAGGTACTCTTGAAAGAGAAGGACATTCTGACCTTCCCCTCTGTTGATTCTGCTGCCAGGAACGTGGATTTGATGCTGTCTGCTTTGGCAGCCACCCTGGTTAAACTGCACAGAGCAGCCGCTGGAGACTCCATAGAACCATGGCCCGCCCGGGACTGTTCACCTGCACTTTGTTCATATCACGGAGAAATAAGCCACAGCCGTGCTCATACTGAGGGCAAGGTGGGCGGGGAGTGGTAATGTTAGAGTCTGGTATGAGCGCTTTATGTTAACAGTTTGTCAGGAAGATTTAAGACACCTCTTGCTCTCAGTTTTTTGTTTTGTTTTATTTTGTTTTTAAATCGCTTTCAGAGTTATTTATGTTATTTCCTGGCCTACAAGTTTTTAAAATTTTCAGCATTCCAGTCTGTTTTTTCCTTGTTTCCCCATTTTCTTTACTCTTAGTAAATCTTTATTCAACTTTTTTTTTTTTACAAAAGGATACAGTTTCTGTAAGTGGATCCAAGTTACTGAAAGAAATGAAATATCAACAGTAAGCAGTATTTACAAAAACCAGTTTAAATAAGCTGCTAAACTAAAAGCAGGGTGACACAGAGAAACAACAGGCTTCCCCGACAACCAACTTCAGGGCCCTGATGAGCGTCACAGTGACTATATATATAAAGGTATTTATACATTTTCATTTAACTGCTGCTGCTTTACAAAATAGTTTAAAGTTAATAAATCTACATCAGTTAATGGCATTGTCTAAATGACAATAACTTGTTAATGAAACTGGACCAAAAAGGCACGAATCTCACACTGAAGGCTCAGCCTCTGCTGTGGCATCTGACTACAGGGCTCTCCCTGCCTCCCCTGGCTCTTCCTCAACACCTTCTCCTTTCTCCTTGACTCTGCTGTCTACAGGGGCCCTCCCCCAACCTGGTTTTCATGCCCCACTCCTCTTCCCCACCACCCCCTTCCTGTATTTTCAGTTGCTCTCAGAGGATGCCTCCCTAGCCAGGCCCTGTGCCGTGGGTGCCTCCCCATCTCATCACACGGTGCCAAGTCTGCGTTCCTCATCCCCACAGCTCTGCCCTTCACTTGACTATTCAATCAGTGGAGTCGGGGCTCTGCCAGGCTCAGGGCCAGCTACTCTCAGTTGTTCCTCTTCCATCTCACTCACATTTCTTCCTCAGGACCCTGCCAGAGAGGCATACTCTATTTTGTAGTCCAGCAGTTCTCAAAGTTGTCTCCAGAACCCAATTACATTAGAAAATTATTCTAGACCCCCAAAGAACTTTTGTTTATGTGGGTTATATCTATTGGTATTTAATTTTAAAAATATTTATTCATTTAAAAATAAATCAATTACATGGTAACATAATAAGTAACTTGACGAAAAACTCACTGTATTTCCAAAACAAAAAATTAATGACAACAATGGCATTGTTTTAATGATTTTGCAAAGTCTTCCTTAAAAGATAGCGGAGTCTCAAGCATCCTTGCTGTTGAAAGATCACACATCTGGAAAACTCCAGATGCAGATGTTAGGAGAATGAGAGTGGAAAAGGGTAAAAAATCATCTCAGTATTATCATGAAAATTACTCTGACCTTGCAGCATTCTCAAAACAACCTTGGAGCCCCCATCTGGAGCAGCAGGTTCCCACACAGGAGGGGTCTCTCTCCCACATTTCTCAGTAACTGCTTCATGTCCTCAAGCCTCACCTCCACTCCCCAACAGGCCCCTTCTCTATCTCAGCTGCTACGATTTCATCACAAAGAAAACTCAGCATTTGAGAAGAAACCTTCCCAAGTCCCAGCCCGGAACAGCCCGCTACGCGCTACTGCTCCTGGCTGGTCGCTGTGCAGGGTGCTGGTGTGGACCCCCCTCCCGCAACTCGGAACTAGGCCCTGCAATTCTCTCTCTCACATCTGCATCTTTAATTCTGTCTCTTTCCTGGAAGAAATGCACAAATATGATGTACACGTCCCCCTCAGAGGCTTTTGGTAAGCTCCCCACTCCTGCTGCCTAAAACCCTCTCTTCACTGGGCTTTTGAGACCTGCCGGCAGGCTTCTTCCCACCTCACTGAGCCACTCAGTCTTCTTAACACTAACACTTGATGCCCTGAGATGCCGTTCTGAAGACTTTATTTCTATCTATGCTCAGTCCATCACTGCCGTAACCCACCCTCCGGGTCACTTTTCACCAGCTAGTGTTGACCCCAAATGACTACCTTCAGTTCAGACCTAATCTTGAGACCCTTATACCCAGATGTCTATGTGACCTCTCCACCCGGGTTCCTCAGCGCACTTGGCAGAGAAGCCCAACTCCTACGAAGGCTGCTGCAAGACCTACCCCTGTAACTCTCTGAAGTTGTCCCCTTAGACGGCTGTGTTCACTCTACTCCAGCCTGGCTCCCCTCCTTATCCTGTTCAAAACTGGTTATCTCTGTACTTACCATCCCCCCTCTGCCTGGAAGCTTCCCTGCCCCTATATCCATGTGACTCCCTTCCTCACTTCACCACTTCCCCTAGGCCCTTCTTCAAAGACACCTTCCTTGAACAATGTCCTTTCCCTGCTTCCAGTTTTTCCTTTGTACTTAACACTAGGTTTGTTTATTTGTTTCCCCTTTAAAATGTAGTTCCACAAAGACACCAACTTTTTTTTGTTGTTCATTGCTACATATCTAGCATTGGCACACCGTACGCACGTAGATATTTTTCCAAGAATACTTGTTAAATTAGTAAAATATTTTATATCCATTGCTTTTTTCAATTCCTATGCAATGACAAATCTGAGAAATTCTGAGGTTTCTACCAGAATGCCCTCATTAAAGTAATAAGAACATGGGGAGGAAGTTGGGGCTCCCCTATTGGCATATTCTGGAGAGGGTGTTATTAACAAGCCAGATGATTCTCTAAAATCTATTCATTATTTTATTGTAAGTGGTCCTGTGTGTGTTCCTTCTGTAAAGCAGTGCTGTCCCCTCCTAGCTTGTTAGCTGGACCTGATTCACCAATGCCTTGTCTATTCTTGAAGCTTCAAGGCAGCCTGTCACCTCCCACACTGACGCCTGTCAAGTGGTAACCTCTGGGCCACTGCTAAGGCCTGAACGGCTCACCTGCCAGCTTTACCTCCTCTAGTCACCCCACAGAGCTCAGTGGCTGGGAGTCTGGCAAACAGCTCAGATTCTCAGAGAAGTTTCAGGGCCCAACTCTTTTTAAGGACCACTGCTCCAGAGCCATCTTCTTGGGTAGGAAGCCTTGCTCTACTCACTCCACCTTAGGGAGCCGTCACCTGGGCAATTCACTTGAGCTAGCAAAACCTTAGTTTACTCATGTATAAAATGCAGGCAGCAGTACCTCAGAGAATTGTGGGGATTAACTGGATTACATACAACTCTTGACACAAGTCACAATAAGCTATGCTGCTTTGACCCCGACAGGCCCAACAGAAAATTCTTACTAC
Source organism: Loris lydekkerianus (assembly GCA_963574355.1). Classification (NCBI taxonomy): domain Eukaryota; kingdom Metazoa; phylum Chordata; class Mammalia; order Primates; family Lorisidae; genus Loris; species Loris lydekkerianus. Next base: position 5,583 of record CAUYPK010069009.1, read on the forward strand.
TGGCTGGGCACCCGTAGTGCAGTGGATAGGGCGCCAGCCACATACAGCAAGGCTGGCAGGTTCAAGCCCGGTTGGGCCAGCTAAACAATGACGACTGTAACCAAAAAATAGCTGGGCATTGTGGCGGGCGCCTATAGTCCCAGCTACTTGTGAGGCTGACGCAAGAGAATCACTTAAGCCCAATAGTCTGAGGTTGCTGTGAGCTGTGATGCCACAGCACTCTACTGAGGGTGACATAATGAGACTATCTCCAAAAAAAAAAAAAAAAAGGAAATTCTTCCTACAAGATCTAGCCTAAACCACTCAAGGATGGAGTCAAAGTCCGGACTTGCCCATTTCTCCCTGACTGCTCAGTGACAGAAACCAACCACAATATCCACACTGATCCCAGCAGTGAGAGCACAGTTCAAATCTGCCCACCTTCAAACCTGCTCCCTTCTCCAGAACGTCTTTCCTTCTCACCTACCAACACTTTACCCACCCTTCAAGGCTCACCCCTCTATGAAATGTTTCCAGCTACCTCACCTCAAGGTCCCTTCTTCCTACCCTCCTCCCACTTGAATCTCGAAGCACTTGCTCCTTAGTTTTCACATACTGCCCTGTTGTTTTTAAAGGTGGCTCTGATGACAGATGGACAGAGAAGTATGTGAGGAATCCAATGTAGCCAAATGTCAACTGTGGAGTGTCTAAAAAGTTCACAGTAAGTGGCAGCACCTGTCGCTCAGTGATTAGGGTGGCGGTCACATACACTCGAACCCGGCCCAGGCCACCTAAAAGAACAATGACAACCACAACCAAAAAATAGCCGGGCATTGTGGCAGGCACCTGTAGTCACAGCTACTTGGGAGGCGGAGGCAAGAGAATCGCTCAAGAGTTTGTGGTCGCCGTGAGCTGTGACGCTACAGCACTGCACCCAGGCGGCAGCTTGAAACTGTCTCCAAAAAGAAAAAAAGTTCACGGTAAAAGTCTTTAAACTTTATAAATGCTCAGAAATTTTCACAATAAAAGTTAAAAAAAAAAAAAAAAAAAGAACAAAATAAAAAGGTAAAGGCCCTGCCGTAACTGCGTGCTGGGAGCATCACCTGCCCACCCCACCCCCACTCGCAAAAGACGAAAGTCGTCTGCGCCGGACGCGCAGCTACAGTATCTAAAACTTAAAAATAGAACTACAGTGGCCACGGGAGCACCGACTCCACCCGGCACAAGGATCACAATGTTATCGCGCCCAGATACAGTTTAACCATCCCTACCCGGGACTGGCCGCAGCGGACTCATCCCGCCGCGCGCAGCCGCCCTCTGCGTCCAGCGCTTTCGCGGTGCCCGCCGCGGGGTCGGCAGCTGCGGGGTCAGGCGGGGTCGGGGCCCCCCAGTCCTCCTCCCCCCACTACGGTCGGCAGCCGCGGGGTCAGGCGGGGTCGGGGCCCCCCACTCCTCCTCCTCCCCCCTACGGTCGGCAGCCGCGGGGTCGGGGCCCCCCAGTCCTCCTCCCCCCCTACGGTCGGCAGCCGCGGGGTCAGGCCAGGCCGGGGCCCCCCACTGCTCCTCCTCCCCCCTCAGCGCGTGCAGACAGCGACCCCGAGAGGCCGCGTGAGCGCCGCCCCCGCCCACCAGCACCTCGGCAAGGTCACCAAGGCCGGCGCGCGTCCAGCCGGGTCCCGCTGCCCCGAGGAAGGCGCCCGTGTCGGGGGGTCCCGGGCGGGGTGAGGGGTCCGGCCGGCGGGGCGTAGCCACGGGAGGCGGGGAGGGGGGACCCGCTCAGCAGGGCCGGCTGTGGGCGCGCCGCACTCACATGTTGTTGAAGCGGAACAGGTCGTCGCAGGTGAAGGCCCGGAGCGTGGTCATGTCGCCACCGCAGTCCCCGAGGCCGGCTCGCCGCCACCCCGCACGCAGCGGCCGCGGGGCGGTGCGAGGCGCGGAACTGCTTCCGGGCCACGAGTTGCCTGGCAACGAGAAGAGCGACGCAGCTCCCTCTGGCGGAAGGAGTGTGGAATTGCCACCGCTCTCCTGCCAGGTCTCCGGGGGCGCTGGGGGCAGTCGGGGCGCGGAGGCCCGCACCCCTACTGGACAGTGCGTGGGAAAGGAGGCGGCGTGATCGCCTCGGAAGAAGAAAAAGGTGCCGGGACTAGGGAACCAACGCAACAAGCGGAGCTCACAACCACCCGGGGGCCGCGTAGTAAGTGAGGAAGGACAGGTGCAGAGGATGAGCGCGTTCCCGGTCCAGAGCTGCCTGTTCCGGGGTGGGGTGGCTGATGTGATCCTAACATGTCAGTACTGCGATTAAAAACAAAAAGAAAGGTGGAAGTGATTTAATAATATATTTTTCCAGTATACGCTAAAGGTTATTTCAGTATGTGATCAATACAAAAAACATTGGTGGGATCTTTTACGTTCTTTTTCTGAAAGACTTTGAAAGTGTATTTTACATTTGCACCACATGTGAATCTAAGAGAGAAACTGTCAAGCAAAAACACTTTTTATATATGTAGGTATGTATATACATCCACCCTCACCGTTAGGAGAACTTGTTCTGTATTTAGACGTCATATAATGTATGGTTAAAAAGCAGATTCACATATCCAAGACATTCCAAATAGAGTATGTTTTCAAATTGAACTATACTGAACATCAGTTTTTAAATTTACTTAAAAGTTAAAAATTCCATGCTTCGGTACTTCCGGATTTGGTGAAAACGAAAACACAAGTAATTAACTCGCAAATAATTTGTTGGATGGGGCCGCCTGCGCTCTGAGTCAAGACCGTGCTTTCAGAGTCACTGAAAACAAATAAAAACAAGTAATTTAAATAAATAAATAAATATTTCACGCTTCAATCGCACCAGCCACATTTCAAGTCTCAGCCCCATGGGCCGTGGCTGCTGTATTAGCGCAGGTCCAGAGGCTGAACCAAGAACCTGATCCACCTGATTTCCCAGCTTCTTTCACCCCTCTGAAGCAGACCTCAGGAACAAGTTGCAGAGGTCAAACCAACCCAAATACCTCATCATGAAGTCTCAATTCTAAGGCTGCCTGGAGGGGTAGCCCAGGCACAGAGAGAGAGGAGCAGGTGGTTGAGGAAGTGGGTAGGCCGGATAACAATCCCAGCAACACACAGTGTAAATGCAGGTGCGGGTAGGCCGGACAACAATCCCAGCTACACGCAGTGTAAATGCAGATGGGGGAGCCCCTGGGAGTCACAAAGTTATGTCCACAGTTGCCACAACTGCCACGGGAGACAGGTCCTGCTGCCAGGGAGGAATTTTAGAGGCAATCTCATATCAGCAAAACCTTACATTTTAATTAAATGAATATTAAATTGCCATGTTAATTGAATATTAAAGGTCATTTCTAGAAAAGGCAAAATTATGTTTCTTGTACAAATATAAAAATGAATGTATGTCAAAGATTTTTAACTCATTCATTAATGAAAGAACCAGTAAGAGATGACAGTTGGTTCAAAGAAGAATTAAAATGCATAAGGTAATCAGGAATGCTGAAGTGCATTTATGAATTAGGTGTAACACTGATCCCTGCTCACAGAGCGGGTGGCATCTCTGCTGGATGTAACACACTGCATTTGTATGTATGTGGACTAGGATAATTTTCACTACTATAAGTTTTCTACAGCTTACAGGTTTGTAAAATAGGTCAAAGACGATAAAAGGCAAAGAAAATTTGGAAGGGTGTCCTAGACAGGATGCCCAGAAATCTTTTTCTGGCCATTTCACTTTTTTTTTTTTCCTGAACGCATGTTGATTTGAATTCTGTTGGTTGTGAAATTTTGAAGGTTTCTGTAATTATTTGTTTCTGAATTATTAGCACTATAAATATTAGAAATGTATACACACTTTTTGTTTGTACCTATTTAAGTAACGGCTTAATTAGCATGATTTTGATTTTTACAAAAACACCATGGATTTAACACAAAGGCAGCGCTTGAAGCTGACAGAGACTGGATGCTGGGTGGCCCCTGCCTAACACTGATAGAAATCATGGTTCGGAGCCGTCATTTTGAGGCCCAGATCACAGCTGTCTGGAGCTACACTCCCACACAGGGCCTCTCAGGAGGGACGTGGAGAAAAGCCCAGAGAAACAGAGGAAGCACAAGCTGAATCTTCCTTCTCTCCCGTTTTTCTACTTATTTTAAAACTGCTATCAATTTCCATTGTTCCACCTCCAGAGAATTAATCCGGAAAGATGCCCAGTAAGTACCCAACAAATATCAGTTGGATGGCTGAATGAAAAAGGTGGCATAGAGATTATCCAGAAAATAATATCATCCTTAGTAGTTTGAAAATGGGATATTCAAGTTATCAACTAAGTTATTTCATTTCTCTGTACAGTTTTTATATCCATAAAGAGTGTGCATAACCATAGCCTCTACCTCCTTGGGTTGTTTCGAAGATTAAATGAGTTGTCACAGCAGAACTTCTGTAACAAACTGGCCAACCCAGGGAGGTGGTCAACATAAGGAACCAGGGCTGTTGTACTGTTAGGACATGTGGTGCATGTCTGGTCTATGAAAACTAGGTCACTGAAAAAGTGGTCAGTGTAGGGAGGTGGTCAGCTGTGGAGGTTCTACTGTATTTGGAAAGCATTTAGTATAGTGCTGGTCACACTGTCAGAGTTATAGAAACCTTTGTTAAGGAAAATCCATGAAATTAGGTATTTTGCATTTTGAAGACTAGGAATCCAGAACTGTAGAGTATAGGAGAGGTAAACCTTCAGCTATAGACACCCAGCACCTCAGGAGTGTCTGTGCCTGGGTTCCAGGATGAGCAGCTTACACTAGACAGGTGCGGCTTCTGGGGCTTTTTCTCTTGTCTTGCTCCGCCTGGAAAATTCTACACGTCCACACACTTGATTTATGGCTTTTAAAAATGCCTTTAGGTCTATTTACATTTTTTATTTTATTTATTTATTATTTTTTTTTTAATTTATTTATTTTTTGCAGTTTTTGGCCAGGGCTGGGTTTGAACCCGCCACCTCCAGCACATGGGGCCAGTGCCCTACTCCTTTGAGCCACAGGTGCCGACTGATATTTACATTTTTTAAAAGCCCCTGTTGTTTTAATAAAAGTGACATCAACATTATTAAGAAATTAAGGACCTTTAGAAATGTAAAAGAAGAAAGCAATGAATCACTCAAAATCTTACCATCTGGGACAAAACCACATTAACCCTTGGGGAACTTAGATGTCTATGTATTATAGTTTAAGGAACATGAGAAAAAGGCCTTCCCTAAAAGGGGG